>OMNN01052209.1:0-15735 GCA_900302755.1 Chromis chromis
TGGAATATTCCAAAGGGTTCACTTCTTCGCTTCTCCTTGCTACTGTAGTTCATGTAGTTCACTGTCTCCTTTGTGTCTCTGATAAAAGCATGGGATGGTTAAGTAATGGAAGATTGCTTGTTGAACCAAACAAGAAATTATTCTTATTTATTTGACTTTTTAAGATTTCCATGCCAAAGAAAGTTACGGTCAATTTTAAAGCCCAGTTTGTATTATGGAAGATATCGTACGCAATAGACTGTACTGTAATTCATTCTTATGAAACTGCAAGTGACAGACCAGAGCTTTGGTGGGTCACTTATTGCTCACACCCATTGTTGTTAAGACCCTTAATTTGATTTATAGTGGTCTAACATTTCACTATGTTTCAGAGCTAGACTTTATTAGTTTGGTGCTCACAATTTGTTTTCCGGAGAGATATGACGGAACTCTGAGAAAGGACGAGAAGTAAATTTTGTGTTTGTTAGCTCAGTTGCAGAGTTATGAAGCAGCTAGACATATCACAGTCTACAGCCGTTGGAACACAGAAACATCTTCTCAGTGACGACAGGAGAACACCGCTGATACTGACATCATCTAGCATAGATGTTGCAACTTTGCGTAAGCAGCAAATTGGGCCTGACCATCCACAAGAAAATGACTTGCTTTGTTGTAGAATCCGCATGATATCTGAACTGTTTTGGACCGCTTTGCAATAATATTTCTCTTCATGGCCATAGACCCCTATTAACCTCCTTGGATGATTGTTTTAGTTTCATATGCCCACTGCGCAATATTATTAAATTTTTCTTCCAGGTGTCAAATAAAGTTATTTAATCTCTTCATTTTTACAAAGTCATATGCCGTGATTTTGTTATGGTTTTTATATGTGCACACCTGCTCTTGATACATTCTCCTTGAGGTCTGTGGGGAGGTAATAACCACCATCGATTATGTGAATTCACGGGACACATCCTGCATTTTTACAGTCCACTGAAAAGGTACTGAGAACCAGGGAAGCAGTAAATGAGCGTTCAACTATGACACCATGTCTGGTTTTATTATTACCTTCATATGTCAGTTCACACATTACTCCCTTCAACAGTGAATACTTGGTGCTTTTTGTCTTGCACATCATTTAAAGTAACTGCTAACTCTTCGAAAAGATTTTCCTGCTTGAATCAGGCCCAACTTCTCTTTCCTTCTCAATAATCGGGGGACTCACTCCAATATGTGCTCTCAAACAGGCGCAAAGGACAGCCCTTCCTCCATAGAGTGCTTAGAGTGATCAAGTATCTTCTCCCTGTTTCACCCCTCAAACTGAAGCTACATGTGGGAATATTTCTCTACACTGACCAAGCCGTAATCCAAGACTTGCAACTGACTATTGGAGATTGCGACGTCTTGTGATTTGGGCTTACGCTGCTGCTTACACAAGGCGGCCACACCAGAATGAGGTGGGACATGGGTTTTACAGGCCCACCCGCAAGGAGAAAGCAACTATTTCCTCTCCATAAATCAAAATGGACACACTCTGTCTGGGGGTTTTCAATAGGAACAGACCACGTACGTTTCTAAAATGAAGAGTCTGAAATTTACATGTTTTTGTGGTGCAGCGGATTTGGCTCTATGAATAGACCTACCGTGCATACAGAATGTATTTTTAAATAGGATGAGAGTCAGAGTTTATTCTAACCGAGAAAACAACAAGTTGTCTTTGAAATGCTCTTTCCACCTGATCTAATATTCACTCTTGCAAACACCTTATCTTCTTTCCATCACGGCGACATGACAGTGCAGTTTATATTCACCCAACAGATAAATAAATTTAACCAATGAAAAATCAGAAAGACTACTTCTGATAGCTGACCTAAACTGACGTCACCTTAACACAGCTGGCTTTTTGGTTATTTCTGTCCATTAATATTTCTTCCACTGTGCAAACTTTCTGACTTGCTATGCGTCTGCTTTGACATATCGAGATTCTTCCTCCCATCGCAAAAAACAATCACCGCCATTTTCCTTGTAATGAGATTCTCTGCAGGGACCAGGGGTTATGGAACACACATACAGACGAGTCATGACATGACTCACCCCACCGAACAGCATCTACAAATATGCGCCTGATGTCAATGACACCATGTCTCGGATACTAAAAGCATTCACATCCCTGAGAAAATATCAGGCAGCAATTACACATTTCCTCTGAGATATGGAAATTATTAAAATGTGCTTCAGACGTACGAGCAGTGATGCGTCATTGGATACTGCTTTAGTGATTATAAAAGAAAGACGAAAAATGAAGCACTATTTCTCACCAGAATGCAAATTCATCTCTATCGGCCATTTACTGTAACTGTCATGCACAGAATCACTCATCTCTCGCGCCATGCGTGATTGGCTAGTTGATAAAAAAATGTCGGTTGATGGCAGCCCATATTTCCAATGTAAACCCACAGGAGGATGTCCTGGAACAATTCAGCGCCTGGCTGAGACTCCGCAGAGCTGTGTGCGTGGGTAATTGGTCGAGCAGCAGAGGAATGACCTTAAGTTTAGATTCAGGCAGTTAGGAGACCTTGGAGACGGCCGTGATCCCTCGGCTGTCCCTCACATGATTTTACACCAGTGTCTGCTTATACATTGCCACTGGGGAAGTGCACATAGATGTTATAGGGCCTGTGCAATGACAACACAAGCTCTTATGCTATACTAGTGCTGTAATAATTCCTTTATTAATGAATTCTGGGTATTCATTGAATGCACAGGAAGACTATGGTTTCATTTTTCAACCTATAGCGCATGCACTCACTTTACTGGCTCCCTTGGTGAGCATATGAGCACATTTTCAACACTAGGATAGTGGAGAAACATCCATCATAAAGGAGGAAAGCCCAGTCCTCCCACTGCATAAAGTTCATATCTGCGTTGAGGAAACAGTTTCCTCTGGATGACCTTCAGTATAGGGCCCTTATAGACACAGCTAGTTTTATACAAGGAAAACTGGCTCCCAGTCAGCAAAGAGCTTGATGGAAGAGCAAACTTTAAAACCGGCACCCCTCCTTCTATTCGATTCGGTCGATATACAGCACCAGTGGTGGCTGTAAGTGCAGGGAGCTCCCCATTGATCAGTAGTGGAACAGAATCCAGATCCAGCCAGCTGGGGCTGTTAGCTGGGGAAGCCGTGTTCTTTGCAGTGAGGTAATACTTCAGACATCTGCAGCAGGTTCTAATTATGCCAGAACAACTCAGTGTCTGGCTGCGTTTGGCTAGAGGAATAGCCAACACAAGCCATTCTACTCTTCTCCGTGCGTAAAACATAAAGGCCAAGGGGATGCCCTCATACCGCCCAGCTTCGTCATCGACTGTGTGTGAAATTCTCAGGAGCAACAGTTGCTTTATGCTAAAAGATATCAGTGAACCACTGTGAGGTTATGTGATGCATTTCCATGATTCTTTACATTCTGACGACAACGAAACTGAGGATCTTAACATGTTAACCTTGGAGTTACAATGGTTTATGTTCTCCCTGTCCCTGTTTGCATAATAAAAAGTAGTTTTCTGGTGAGCATTAAATTTGATAAGAGTAAACCTGTGTTCTATCAGACCTTTTAACCTTTGGCTGTGCCACAACACAAGGTGGTGCTACTGTATCTTCCTGCTCTGTTGCCATGTAGTTGCAAGCTTGCAAAGCAACCAAAGGCCTAACAGGGTAAAGGCCACGTGTTTAAGGACGGGACTAGTTCATGATTTTAGCTGCCAAATTAACATCCTGTCAGAAATGATTACAAACGTCAAGCACACTGTCTGTACTCAACCGGGCCTGAGGGGATAAAGCATTCTCAACAGTTACAGCTGCACGATTTGGTTCCTTCGTTTATGATTTATCTTCACCCTCCCCGAAGGTTTCTCTTGTAAAGTCGTGGCATGAATACATGTCTTTTCTCATAATTAAACTGATATTTCCTTCCCTGTGACAAAATGAAAGGTTTATCAACAACATTCCAGTCTTAAAATAAGATGGTAACACGAGTTGCAGTGAAACCCTTGATTTGAGTAAATTGTAAACTGTAAGTTGACAGTGATTAACACAAAAACATTGGTCGCTATAGCAACTGATCAGCACAGTGTGTAACAGAGATGCCTGTGTGTGTGCAGACATACCTGCCAATTATGTTTAATCTGTTTCAATTGCTACTTGTGAAGAGCTATAATTCTGCTTTATTAAAGTGTTGTAGATTTACCATCAGGCTGCTGAACAATAATTCAATCCGGTAACGTTACTGTATCCGCCATGCTTATGCCCTCTTTGACACATCCAGTGCACGAGCGGGGAACACATGAGCAGAATGCGCCCGCAACACCTTCACATGCACATACTCAACAGTAGCTGCAAATGCAATCTTGAGTTTTGATTATACACATGGCAAAGTGGCTGGCTAGCCTCAAATCTCATCATTACCAGTGCTACGGGGGGACGAGAGAAAACCCTCTGTAGTCCCACTACAGAAATAGAGTGGTGACAGTTTAATAGTCTCCGAGCTTCGAGCACCACACCCTTGCCACTCCATATGAAAGACCCCACTCCCACCCCGGCACGTGACGTCAGGTGCTTGAACCTGCTCTGCTAAAACTTTCTGGGATTGTTAATCGACAGGGGGGTGAAATTCCCTTTAAGTGATGACATTAGTGTGCGTGACTGCAAATGGAAATGTTTCAGCCCTCCATCACTGTCACGGCTCCTAATGCTAACATTTACTTCTCATTTATTTATGCTAATCAGTAACAACTGGGTTTTTGCTTTTTTTGTGAAAAATGATTTGCAATTTGATATGTGTAAATGATTAAAAGCTGGAAGGACACGTGCATTTCTTTCATGCTTTGGGAATTCTTTCTCTACTGAGATGAGAAGCTCATTCCATTGTAATGAATTCTCTGCGCCTGCCTCTGTCCCCTACATCCACGCTGAATATTCATTAATTTTCCCCTTCAAGGCTTTTCCAAATAATATGACCACTTTTTCCTGTGCACTCAGTGAGCCATCAGGATGGAGAATTACAACCCACAGACTTTCTGTCTCTCTAAACCCCATATTCCATAACAGGGGGACCTGGTTGAGACAACTGCTGAAAGTTTGCTGGAGCCACGGCAGCCTCCCTGGCCTGACACTGTTCTGTGTGAGACACTCCAGATGGAATCGCACACTTTGAGCTGTCCTAATGACCGGCAGTATCACCAGAACCGTAAGAGAAAACCTCTGATGTGACAGAGATGGAGGGAACATCATTAATAACAATAATGAGGCAGATGGGTGCTCTAATGGGTGGCTGGAGTACACACTGAGAAGTCAGTCAGGGGTGAAGGCATCAGATGTGTTTGTCGGGAGACACTCGGATATAGAAACCGGATGCTCGGGTGATTTTGACCTTGAGTAACCACAATAAACACATGTCAAAGATGCCAAAGATGAGTCAGTGGATTTCATCACCTTCATGGCCACATGTAACAGTTTTCAATCTCTGTTATGACAAGCAATGAAAACAAATTAAAAGAGCACTCCATGACTTAATGCTGCATTCCCATGGTTGGACTTACAATCAACAGTAAAACATAAAGGATCAAAATCAAAGCAGCAGGACCTGGGACACTCATTCTCCGTGTGAAAACCTTGTACCTGCATTTAACACAATGCAATGTGAAGCTGCAAGTCTTCAACCCAATCAATGTTATCTTTAGTGATATCACTGGAGGCAGGCTACAACGTTTCATGCAGTGTCCTCTCACTCTTTACACTTTTCTTTTGACATATGCAGTAGAACTTCCCAGACCTGTAAACATACTTTGACATGTAAAACCAAGGGAGTTCCCCTTGAAGGAAATTTAGTTTGATGTTTGGACTGAGGTATTAGCTTGTCTCATGGATGAACTTTGTTGGAAATGTGATGAGAATGGGTTTCATCAACCCGGTGTCTATGGATGAATTACATGTTCACGTTTAGAAAGTAGAGGGGCTTAGGTGGAGTGAAGGGTCTTTTTAGACATTAGGGAACCATCACCTTATATTCCAACCATGCCTGTGTTTTGTTTACCTGTATCCGGTGGACATTTTGATCAGTACAGTAAGCTATATTTTTGCATGGAGCAATATCTTTACATAAACACAACGCACTTGCATCTACGGTTTCATTCATGTGACAGAATCACTGGCTCATTTACAGTTATGTGGCCATCAGTTGACTGGTAAAGTCCAAACATTCTCATGTAGATGTGCAGTGTGGCCATTATGACATAACACTTCACACTATTACTCCCTACTGATGTGTTCAAACCATTACTATTAGCTCCTCCGACCACCCAAACTGACCTATATTAGTTATGTTGTTGTTTCAATGAAGATTTCCTGTCCAGTTATTAAATCATAAATCCTCCTTGCAGCTTGGTTTCATTGAGAGTCTATAAGAGCACAGTCTCTCAGTCAAAATAAAACAGTTTCTGTGTTGCAAACTGAATATGGATTTATTTCTGGGATTTCACAATCTACAAACATACTTATCTTACTAAATTGTCACCCTGTTTCACCTGCCTGGTCACATTTATAGCATTTCACTTAAAGCCATGTCTGTGTTTCAAGCCTCATATATAGTATGCCTTCACATTTTTAGCCCTGAGGCCAGGAGATAGAGCCCTCTGAGAAGGGAAACAGTGTGTTGATACGCCCAGAGGCAGTGGAAAAAAGGGCCTGTGTGAACTGTCAGCACCAGATAGACACAGAAGTTGCTAATCTGCTCCCAGGCCACCATTCACTACCATGTGCCACTTGCACTCTTGCTGATCGACTTCCTCCATATGCGCACAGAAAGAAGTGGAGAGGGTCTGGGTGTACCCGCAGGTGGAAATCCTGAGTATAGATATACATGCACGAGGAGACAATTACCGCAACATGAGAGATGCAGTTGAATTCTGGGAAACACGCTTCCTGGCGAGGGACCCCTATTTGGAAAACCACTTTGAATGAAGACTTAAGTGTGGCTCGTGTACACATTGAAAACACAATGACATGTGAACACAACTGCATTATCTCATCCTATACACGGGGGGAGGTGTTGACACGCAGCTTGTGCTTTAATTAAATATACCATTTTCCAGACAATGTAAAATGGATCATTTAATCAGCCCCTCCTAGCTGAACGAGGAGAGCAAATAAAGGATTGTTTGCTCAGTGACTAAGATCTGGAGATGGATAGAAGACGGATAGCTACAAAGGAGACCAAACCCCATGATATCATATCCTTCGCTGTAAATTTTCTGCATGAAAGTTACTTCACGATTCATTAGTGCTGAACACAGTCTGTCTTGTCATTAAGAATGTTTAAATCCTTTGATTGCTGTTGAGTGATCAATAATAAATGATGCTTGATTTGGAAGAAAAGGGAAGTTGTCATGACACGAAACAACACAATAACATCATTTCAATATATAATGTTTTAGCATGGCCTGTCAATCAGTGTGCAGTGTAACAAAGGTCAACAAGCCTTAACTCCACCTGCTACAATTCCTCTGGAAGCAGAAAGTGTTCTCGTCTTTTATCTCAGCAGGTGCTGCCCAAACATCATGCCTGACCCTTTGTGGCTGACACAGTGACCTTATGGCTTCTGCTGCCCGCAAGCTGGTCCAGGAGCTGGTCTGCAGACAGATCAAAGTGGAAATCATGCCCCACCAACAGAGATAAATACACACTTCCTCCCTTCCCTTTCACACTGGTTTTTCCCACACTCCTGCAACCCCCTGTGCTGTAGCAAGGCCAGCTCAGAGGAAATGACAGACCACATCAAGAGACTCGCTGTTGCTTTGACACGAGGGCTCGAACCAACCTTCAGGACATAGCGAGACACTTAGAGAGCTGCAAGTTGTTTGTGTGTGTCTGTTGCAAATGGTGACAGCCAAACAGCAGCTTTGGTTTTACACTAATTTTGAGCTGTGCATAACCTGTGTTCAGCATACCAGAGGCTATACAGGAATGCCATTAAACCTATGCATATTTTGACAGTATTTTTATTATCTATTAACCCCAAGCTGCTCATCAGTTGACTCATGATGGATATATTGAGAAGAAGAAGCCTTTATTTGTCACATATACATACATTTCGCATATCCTGGTTGGGTCAGAGTGCAAAGATAGCCATGGTGAGGTTGCTTAAGGGCCTAAAAGAACCACCCTGGTAGCTTGGTAGCTGGCACTGGTCTTAGGTGCTTGAACCACAACTGCTGGGTGCTTAAACCACCGACTTTTTTGATCAGTAAATCAGAGCCTGAGCTGTTGAGCCACCACTGCCCCATTATAGGCAAGCTATTTCCCTCTGCTTTCAGCTTTTATGCTAAGCTAAACTGAAAACCTGCTGGCTGTGGCTTCATATTCGGCACGCAAACATGAGTTGTATCATTCTTCTCTTGGCAGCGAAGTGAATAAGCACATTCCCTTAAATGTTGCACTATTCATTTAAGCTGCAACCTTATTAGCTATGATTAAAGGAAACCATAAACATTTGCCATTCATGTAACCTCTGAATGCCCTGACACTTTTAAAGCAATTTATTAGCTCGACTCCTCCAGTAGTTGACTGATGTTCTTCCCGCTGAGTGGCATATCACAGGCAAATAGCTTAGTTTTACGGCCTATTAGGCTGCTGGCTGTTCCCGGGCATTGCAATGTAGCACACCAGAGTGTATTTAAATAGCATGTAAATCCCACACGTCTGATCTCATCTGAGCCTTATAGACTCGACAGGACTCGGTGGAAACATGAATCTTGGCAACCCGGTGCTAAACAAAAGCCTCCGGGAGTTGAATAATGACTGATTTTGTTCTTCCAAGGTCTTTAGTCATTTTATTATCTATCCTGTACTAACTTTCTCAAACTGTCCATCACTAACTACTGCACTGCAGACATGCCTCTGTCCTTGGCATTAAGAAACAGTAGTTTAGAAACAAGTTGGTTTTTAGGGTTTGGCCTTGGAACTTACCTGTTTCCTCAATCTACGTCGAGCAACAAAAAGCCCTCTCATTTCGAGCAGCTCATGGAGTAAATCAACTTTACTTCTGGCCAATGTTTCTCTAACATGATCCTTCTGAGACATGTGCTTGTCATGGCAAAATATGGCGACTGCAAGGAAAATCCTCTCCTCAAGCAATGAATTATGTTTGGGCATTCCCTGAACAGCGGCTGTTTATATTTTCTTGGGGGGATATGCAAGGCCACCCAAAACAAAATTGTGTAATGTTATATTATTCCACTGCTTTACTACAAACAAGAGAAAACGCCAGATCCTCCTAATAGGGCTGTGCTGCTTTTCCAGTTTTCTCCTCTATTTTATGCTTCTCCTCAGGAAATCCACCCATGCTCATAAGTTTCTCCACCTGTTTGGAAATATCTTTGAATCGTTTCTGGTCCCTGTGAAGGATCATAAGCAAGGCCCTTAATGAGCAAATAAAGTTTGGCAATGCTTTGCACCCAAAAATCGGAGAGAATGAATCATTCTGCAGATTCATCTTCTGCAACACCTAATATTGTTTGTGATTCATGTACATATGTCAGAAAGGAACCTGTGGGAGAATGGGAAAACTGAGCCTTGATGTCCCATAGCTGAGTCCAGCTCCATTAAATATAACTGAGCATTTTACATTCGTACATGCAATCACTGCTCTGTTCATGGTTAAAATAAATATAAGAGTGATTGTGCTTTGTATTGACAGCACAATTATTTAAGAAACCTCTTGTCTAGCCTAGAATGGTATCTTTTGACACACACAACATCATCCCTTTGGACTTGAAAAATATTTCAACTTGCTTTACTGGGATAAAATTGATGTCAGACATTTGTGACACCCAGAACTGTTTTAAAATCTTTCGAGACTTGTCACTTGAGACAAATATAAATCACGTCTAAACCCCTTTTAAAAGCAAGTCTCAAGTCAAGTCTGAGCTCCTTTAGGGAAAGTACAAATCAAGCCCCAAGTTCTCACAAAATTCTGTGTCAAATATTAAAGGTCAAAGAGTGCGTCACTCGACATCATTTGTCTGTGCCCTCCAAGACTGTTGGAAAGCAGATCTGTTGTGTGATGACTACAGGGTTAACATTTGGTTAGTTGTTTTCAGTTTTAGCAAAAGATCGTAGGAGAGCGTCATTGCAATGGTGACGATAATAAACATGTGGTTAGGGTCAGGGAACAATCATGGTTTTAAAAAATGGCAGTACTGGAAAAGGAGTGTCCAGTTTAAACTCTTTACTAACCAGTCCATCAACCCTGACCTCCTCCCTATGTAGACCTTTTAATACTGACAACTTCTATCATTTGCTCCTGTTAATTAGAACAGTTTCAATGGCTATTAGAGGGTTTTGGTCATTGAAAGCAAACATACTGTGTACCATTTAGGGGCACTTGTTCAAATGACTAATGCTGCTGTTTTTCTTGGGAGGACAGTTTCTAAAAATAACACTCCATTTAAACATTTATTGCTTGGAACCTTGATTAGTATTTTTGTTGAACTGAAGTTTCTTCTGTGGATTAAATATTCAAGTTGTTTGACCAAAACTTGAGACGTGAATGCAGTCAAGTCCAAGACAAATGGAGTTTGAAGTCCAGAGTATTGATAACTATCTATGTTAACAAGGTATTTGCATTGATCCATTTTTGGTAACAGAAAGGTGTACATATTCTGTGGCTTCACCGTAATGCAGATAACTTTCATTTTTAAATTCCTGCACAGTGCAAGAGCCTTTTAAAAACCGCTGCTAACTACTTCTGCCAGCCAGGTTCAGACCCTGGGAGCAGAGCGGTTGCCTCAGCTAAGAGATGTGGAGGGATACCAGAAGTATGTCTGGCCAATGAAAAACAGGTGGCTGAACAGAAGTAAATTAGTTGTAAGGACAAGTGTAAATTGCTGCTGGCAGTAACTGAAGGTCTTTTAAGAGAGGGTGGGAGATGGGTCTGCAGATATGGTATTCAGGACAGGACAGCTTCGTAGATACAGTATATAAGACAGTAGATCAGATCACATTGATGCTGGCTGTTCTTCATCACTCCCTCTGCTCACAACCCAGTGACCTAATAGGTCTTAAGTTGTGTCATTATTTATCATCAGAGACTATCAAGAACCTTAGCTACTTCTACTGTGACACTCAGTGTCAAGGGAATGTCAGAGAAAAAAAAAAGTGCCCGGGCTTTTTAGCAATCTGTTTGTTTATTTTCTTTTAGTTCATTTGTGGCTCTTTTAAAGCCTTTGGCACGGGATGATTCCGCCTGGCACCCCCCTCCTCTCTACCACACACCTTCCCTCTTGCCATCCGTAATTACCACACTGTTCGAGTCCTAGCCCGTCCAAAAGCCACTGCAGGTTTGATGTTTTTGGCTTGGCTCCTCTCTGACATGCCTGGGAAGGGCAAGGAAAGGAAATGGGTGGACCAGCCGCTCTCCATTCCCCCAAAGCAGGCCTGGGAGAAGCCAGCCCAGTGTTTTTCGACTCGGCCGAGCTTGTAAGGGAGCACAGCCCATCTGGTTCTAATAAATCCTCCATGCGGCTTCGCAACTGGAATTGCCTGACCTGTATGGGGACGTGATCACTGATACAGTCATTTTTGCAAAACAACAGGGAAGAGCTTGAGAGCAGTTCTGAACGTCATCAGACTTGCGGTCCCTAAACAATCTTGTAATCTGAAGAGAACAAAGCTCACACTAAGCAGACCTCCCCAAAACCCTACAGGGCTAGGTGATGGATGTGTGGTATAATGGTGACCATACTGTTACTTTGCATTCCTGCCAACAGCGGGCAGTACTTTGCTGTTTCTACCTCCATGAATCCACCGTAATTTATCAAACGCAGACTAAGAGGTCATGGTCAGACCAACACTAATTTTATAATGAGTCTAAAGTGCTCAATTAGCCTATTTGTAATTCTACTGCTATCATGCCAGGAGTAGGTCAAGGACATCTTCTTGGCATGATACCTGAAACAAACAAAGATTTAAAACTCATTCTACCCCCCAATAGTGCAAGTGTATGCTCAGAAAACAAACAGATGTAAATATTCATCAGACTGCTCGTTGATTTTCATTCTATTGCCACAATGTAACCCCCCCATCACATTTTCTCCTATTACACCAGTAAATCTACTTTGCAGTGTGAATGAATGGTAGTATGGGCACACCAAAACAACACACTACACGGTCTATAGCTTGCCAGATCATTAGGTCATGCAGCGCTATGTTGGTAATGTCTGCCTGCCGATCCCAGGCATATATTTATGACCTGTTGGCTGCGAGAGTCCTGCTGACTCGTGCGTATGAGGTCAAAGCCATCAAAGTGACCTCACCATCAGAGACAGCACAACATCTGTCCTCATCTTTCACACCTTCAGTGGCTGGGTTTCCTCAGACCTCCCTGCACTCACTTCCCTCTAATTAGAAACAGTTTGATTCAGCACTGCGAACATGGTCGATAAAATAACAGGAGTCAAGCCTATTAAGGCTTAACAGGGAAAAAATTTACAGCAGCGCTTTTTTACAGATCACTGTAATGCATTTACAATAACACTCCACATTTATCATCAGAAACTACTTAATTCACATGATATGAGAAATGGAAGCAGCAGCTGTTTTATTCCAGTAGAAGCCTATCCACTCTGTCTGCTGACACTTGACTGCCAAGAGCTTGTGAGTAATGCGAAGGATTCAATGGCAGCGTTTATTTCCTATTTAAAAACACAACTATATTATCAGTAGCAGTGTCTGTCCACGAGTGAAATGGCATCTCAGAAGAAAAGCATGTGATGCTAATATCAATCAGTAGTATATTAATAATATTAGCAACAATAATGATACAATATCCCACAGGTATTATCCTGTAATTAAAATGGGTAATAATAGGATTTGGGTGGGGGTTTAGGGCAGGAGACCACACATGGGGTAAGCTTGTATTGTACATGCTTAATCTGATTAAAACTTTAAATGTGATTATGAAAAAGAGTGACACAGACTTCACAGGAATGTTGACATAAATGGAGTTTGTTCTTGCAGTGCCTCCTGATAGGGAAGGACTCATTTTTAACTCTCCTCTCAGACATTTTTTGGAGGATTTACACTCCAGTGGGCTGACAGAAGCTTAGTGAGCTGCTGGGATAGATTTGCACATCTGGGACTGGATCACTGATTGAAAGCTGTGACATGCAGATGCAGTAAATGCTGATCAAAAAGGCTATATATATTAAAAGACCATACATCTTGTATTTATTATAGCTGCACATTTTCAGTCAGTAATGCAGCAGGGACATTATTTAGTGTTTTCTTATTCTGTGCCATACTTCATTGTATGTGCTTTTTACTGTTTTTGTGGGCTATATTCAGGATATGAGCCTTTGTGCTTTTGTTTGTTACTAGTCTTAATGAATATGTGGGAAAGTGTGTTGCGTTTGGGTTGTTTTGAACTAAATCAGACCATCATTTGATTTCAGAAAAACACAGCTATAGAGCATAGTTGGACATCATCATTATCTACATCGCTGACTTTTAGAGGTGAATCGTAATGACTAAACATTACAAGGGCCTGTCAACTGACAACTTTATCTGCTCATGCTGTAGACACAAGCTTTATCTTGTGCATCTCTTTGTCAAATGCCCTCAAATCTACAGGGACTTAAAATGACATGAAAAATGGAACCCTTTCTCCCTCAGATCAAAATGGCACACGATGACAGCTATAGGATTCGTAGTAAATTCGAAACAGCCACCACCAGAACTTCACCCTCCATTTTCCATGCATTTTTCTGTGAAGTGTGTGAGATTGACCACCCTTTGACTTTTAAAAGAGACACCCATCAGCCCAACCTGACAGGCAATGAGCAAAGCCACTCATTCCTTCTGTTTTATCTATTCATTATCTATGCACCCAAATTCCTTCATGTGGTCCTTTGTGTTCATTTTATCCATTGCAGTGTCGGCCCTTTGCAGTGAGTCTCAGAAGAAAATTCATTCCCTTCTCCCTCTCTTTGTGGCCTGGAACCCCACTATAATAAATTGTCTGTGCACGGTGGTAACAACAGAAACATCTGAGGGCCACATGGGACGCAACAGACTCCTTTGCCTCTTAAACAAAGAAATTAGAATTCATTTCTGCCACAGGATAGCACAATACATTTTGGGAAAAGGCAGTTTCTTTCACTGCAGCACACCAATATGTGACTTTTTTTTTCTTCTTTTCTTCCAGGAATGAAACCTTTATCTTGGGAAAGCAACATGAAAAGTATAACACCTGGTATGTATCAGTAAATTGAAGGGAGGAAAGGGAAAGCCATATGTCCACCTTCAGTCTTCAAAGCAGCTTGAATGTGTATCTAAGTGCATTTGAAGACTGAAACAATCCAAAAAGGAAATTTATCACTGAGCTGAAATTTCTGGGCTCTTAAGGATTTAGTTTCATAAACATTGCATGCTGGATGTTTTTTAGCTCAGACTGATGCCATTTGAGCTCAGGCATCTGCAACTGTCAGGATATTTTCAACGTAATTGCCAAGGCCATTCACGTGTGTCTGTAATAATTTTAGTAATGCCACATTTATCATTTCTGTCTTTAAACGCACTCAAACAGAGCAGATTCCTGTTCATATTTGCAGCCTTTAACCCAAAAGCTCAACTTCTGTTTCTCTGCAGAAGCACAGTATCATTCAAACTGTTTGACATTTTGGAAAAAAACTAAAAACCTTTATCCAGTTTTTTGCTAAGAGTTGAAGACCACCACCGATGAAAATCAAGTTATTTTCCTTGGTAAAACGTCCATATGGTGTTTTTTATATACTATGACACATCTTGAGTAAATAAAACAGTCAAAGTCATGGCTGAGGGTTCCCCTCCCTGAAACTGCTCTGTATTCAGTCTCAAAAATGTGAATTCAGACAGTCAGGGTTTCATATGTAAAAAAAAAACCTAAGGGACCAATCCTGTCAACTTGCAGTGCGAGAAATGATTTCCAGAGTCGTAGATGAGCTGGTGTGCTCGAGCTGCAGCGGCCAGAAAGGGGTGAGTTGAGAAACAAGCAGACACTTTGTAGATCTAAAAATGTAATTTTGAAACACAGAAAAGACTTTTTAGAGGTTTATCCAATACCTGGAAAGGAACTTCAAGTGAGAAGATAGGTAATACTCTCATGTCTGTTTGGTAAATAAGAAGATGGGACCAAAAGACTGTTAGCTTAGCTTTGCATGACACCTGGAAACAGATGGATCCAGCTTGATCATGTTGAAGCTTTATTGCTTTATGTCTCTACCATCTCTGAAGTTTACTAATCAGCATAGACTGATCAGACATAACATTAAGACCACCTGCCTAATATTGTGTTGGTCCCCCTTATGTGGTCCAAAATGCTCTGAACCATTGGGCATGGACAAGAGGACCTCTCAGGGTGTCCTATGGGGTCTGGCACCAGGACGTTGGCAGTGGATCTTTTGGCTACTCTGGCTTGTGCAGTGGGGCCTCTGTCAATCCAACTTGTTCCACAGCATCCTGTTGATGCTTGATCAGAATGGGGTCTAGGAAGTTTGGAGGTCAAATCAACATCTTGGGCCATTGTCATGTTCCTCAAGATGTTCCTGATTGTTTGATGTTTTTGCCATGTGGTGGGGTGCATTTCCCTGCGGGGGTAGGCCAGTGACATTTGGGATTTCCATTTGCATGAGGGAGTGTGCTTGTTCTGGGACAATGTTTATTTGAGTGTC
>OMNN01052210.1:0-16631 GCA_900302755.1 Chromis chromis
CCTGTCCAGTGGAGAGATATTGGGATCCGGCTCGAAGGACCAAAAATGTTAGGAAAATTCTTCAGTGGAGTCCTAACTGCTCCTAAATTATCACACAGAGTCGTCTCTCAAGTCAAAGCAATGTTTTACTTGCAGCAAGGAGTCAACATGCACAGTACAAGGTCTGAGCAAGTGACTGAAAAAAGGAAGAGACAGTGAGGTTTTTTATACAAGTATACAAAAGTTTCAGGCATGAGTTACACAAACGGCATGTGTTATCTTTGTTCCACGGTTTGCACGCTGTGCTTCTCTCCTCCGCTTATTTGACCTTGGCGAAGTCACATGAGATCACACAATACAAAATTACTGGAACTCAAACAAACTTTTCAGACATCACAAATTTGCATAAAAGATTAATAGAGTATATTTTTATAACAAAGGTCAATGATAATAAGTTCTATATATATAGCTGGTAGAAGGAGATGTGAAGTCATATGTGCATGTAAATAGCCTAGTTTGAGGACGGAAAATAACCCTCACAAGACCTTTGGTGTGAAATATGTTCATTTTTTCACTACTCTCCTCTCATGTTTTATTTGTCTGTCTGTTTCTCTCCAGGTGGCTCTGATGGTAGCAGCTGAATTCTGGGAACAGGGTGATTTGGAGAGATCGGTTTTGGATCAGCAACCAATTGTAAGAGCTTCTTTTCTGCTCTTGTCTTACTTCCTTTCACATTATTATTTTTTTTATAAATTAAACAGGATTGTAGGAAAACAAATCTCTATTCCGCCTAAAAAAATGTTTCCTCTGTCTCTCTCAGCCCATGATGGACAGAAACTGTGCCGAGCAACTACCCAAGATGCAGTGCGGTTTCATTGACTTCGTGTGCTCATTTGTATACAAGGTAATAAGCTGCCTCTTACACTGTACTGGCTCGTAATTTTTCCTAAGATCAACAAAAAAAGCTGATTATTATAAACAATGAAGGGAAGCTGATAGAGGCAGAAGTTCCAAAGAAAACAGACATGGATTTTGCAAAATGGGAGTCTGGTCTGTGTTGCAACAGTTCATCTTTGCTGGAATTTAAACACACTCGCAGTCAAACAGTGTACCGATTTAATCCAGCTGTGATTTTATTTTCGGGAAAAGCAAAGCCAAGCGCCATTAAAGAACAAACATATTCTTCCCATGAGCTGCTTTGATTTGATTTTGTATTAGCCCTGCAAGTCGCTAAACTGAGTCATTAACTTTTCTCTAAGGCCCTATAGTGTGTGTTTGTGTGTGTGACTTCTATTTTCAAGACATTTGTTTTCAACTCATGAAACTCGTAAAGCCCGGTGTATGTCTTCAATTTTTAATGTAAAAAGACCATGTCAGAAAGGTGGAGATCCAACCCCGCGGTGATGGAGCTGAATAACTACTGTGTGTATAGAGCAGCATGTACACCTTATCTATAATGCCGTCCAGAAAAACATTCCTCCAGACTACAAAAAGGCCACGGAGTCAAATAATTTCTCATATTCTTAGCTTTACAGACGTGTTGCCTCGGCTTCAACTATCTTGGGTTGTACAACAGAATGTATAGACGTGAACCTGTTGAACCCTGTTGGCCCCATCAGGAATGTCAGCTGGCTGTTTGTCAGTCAGGATGGTATTTGTGGAAAAACACACACATATATGCTCCATCCATAACAATGACCATGTGTCTAGTGTCCCAGTGGACTGGTGGTGAAAGAGGCATACCGTATTATTGTAAGGCAAAGACACCCTTCTTCTCAGTGGTTCTCCTAAGCATCCCACCGCATGAATAACACATACTCACCTACAGTGTGTGTTTTTTTCCCCTTTATTTGTCAGGAATTCTCGAGGTTCCACAAAGAGATCCAGCCCATGTTCGACGGTCTGAACAACAACAGGGCGCACTGGAATGAGCTGGCCGAGGTATACAATGCAAAAATGAAGGCCATTGAGGATGAGAAGAAGAAGCTAGAAGAAGAGGAAGCCAAGAAAGGTAAACAATATACATATATATTGATCTGTGTATAAGACAAGCAAGCAAGTGTTGGTCCTGTATCAATACGTCTTGTTTGTTTTTTTATTTTTGTGTAGCTGGTGGTGGCGACGGAGGGAAGTCAAAAACCTGCACCATCTGTTAAGTTCACCTGGTGTTTGGATCTGGACTCATGCGGTCTGTTTAGGACTAATCTAGACAACACTAGTCTGTTCTGGTCTGACAATTCATCTTGTTGGATTTTTCCCTTGGGTCTGGTCTCATCTACACCAACGTAGTTCTTTGCTTAGTTGCTTTTCCACTTCGGTGCTGACCAGTCCAGCCCTGTTCAGGCCTGGAATGGTTCAGTGTAGCCCACTAGTCCAATGTAGTCGGGTCTGGTCTGCGGTGCGGGTCTGGATCAGACCTAACTATTCTTCAAGGAGGGAAGAAAAAGGCGGAAGCTTTGCCTGAGAAGTAATGTTGGGACTCTGACTGCAAGAGAAGACGTTTGACTCTGAAGATGTGTTTGAGTCTTCCTCCTTCCTCTGCTTTCTACAACGTACAGCCATGAACATTTGAAAACATTTATGCTATAGTCCTCTTTAACGTAGTAAAGATCCAAATATTTCTGACGTGGTTTGGAACCGTGGTTGGAAAAACTCATAAGCTTGTCATGGAAGTAGTTGAAGTAGGTTACTGCATGAGCTTCATGTGGGGTGTATACATGCCAAAGCTATAGCATTCAGACAGTGTTCCCATTGGCAGTCTTTTAACACACAGTACTGTAGGTTGCACAATGCACTTAGCTGCTGCTATTTTAGCAGTGGCAGGCCTGAGCACAGGGAGGGAGAGCAGGCAGGAAAGATAACTACCTAACTTTATATAATAATTACAGGAACCAGAGGAAAGGGTTAAAAATTAGTATAGTAACAGTTAAAGTAACATGTAATTTGATGTAAAATGAATTCCTTCAGCACAAAAGAGAGAAACTGCAAAAAGGATTCTGTAACGGCGATACAGCAGCGATAAAATCAACAAGGGTTGATGTTTTCTTACCTAAAAGTGCACTGCTGAGTTGCGTGAGGGGTACATTTATTTTAATATGCAATTTTATCTCTATACAAATATATTTTTGATTGATCTTTGAGTATTTTGTACTTGAAGTGAAGACTTGAAGAGTTTGAGAGGAGCTTTGAAGGAGGGCATTCTGAATCTGTGGACGCTGAAATCACACTCGGGCATCGTGAAGATGTCCTGAACATGAGAAACATTTGTTGTCAGCTTTTATAACCACCTATAAGCTGTCTTTTTTTTTGGATCTGGAGAAATACAGAAATTTCTCAAATGTCTTTTAAACATGCATGATTTCACTTGTATATAGTTTATGACATAGAAATGATAAAAATGTAAATTGTGTAAACTTAATAACTGAGGCGTAAAAAAAATGATTTGAAAGTTATAAATGCAACTTTTGCTTCCTCTAAGCAGGCAAGAGTCACAGTCAAACAGTGCAGTAGATCTACCTCTCCTGTAAGAAGATTTGATAGGATTTGATCGCCAGCCAGTGTTTGAGATCCACACAGCTTTAGACTTTAAATACCCTTCTTACAGAGGAGACAAATGAGGCTACCAAAGCCTTATCATATGTATGTACAGATGACTTGTGTTTGTAAAGATGCAACCATAGCAACCTTGATTGTGTGATGGTATGGGCCAAAGTTCTTTGCTTCGCCCTTCACTGATCCGAGCAGTGAGACAACAGTATAAACCTCTCTGTGTAAAACGGATCTGGTCAGGCATCCGAGTTCACAGTGCACCTTCTGAAACACTTTTAGCAATGTCTCTCAGTGGGCAAAACCAAGCCGTGGCTCTCGGCTTCCTGTTAGGTATCTCCTCTAATCAATGGGGCATCAATCAAAGGCACTTAATCCTATCAGAATGGCTTTGGGACTACATAGAAACTCCTTGTCTGCTGCTTGAGAGCCAAAGTGAGGGAGCCGTTATAATCGCTGGAGCCAAAACTGCGCAAAAAAACATCCACCGAATCCAACCCTGAGTGATACGTTTCCAGGATTTTACCAAGGATTTACCTCATTGTTCTCACCGCACACATTTTACATGAATGTCTTCGCCACCAGTTCTGTCTCCAGTAATAAAAAAAAGGCCCCTCTTGTTCCCCTGAATCCTTTGTGAGATGCAAAGTAACGCGCTGTATACTTTCTACTTATCCCATCAACCGTCATTCATATGTTAGAAATCTAACCTTTGATGTATGAAATGACCTCTACTGTATGTATGTGTCATGAGATGTAATGTGTATAAGCAAATAAAGGAATTTATGGAGGTGTAAGAGTAAAAGGAATTACATTTTTCTCAATATGAAAAAAGGTGATACTTTATCTCTTGTTCGCACTCGACTCGTGCACATGAAGGTTAGACAGAGACGGAGAATGAACTTAAGAATCCGTGGGCTTAGCTGCAACAGCACTCGCTCTTAGTCATATATCGTGCGGCATCTTAGAGGCTCCAAAGCTGGATGAGCCTCTGGGGAAAGAGGATCATTGGATTGGTTCTGATCCCTGCCCGATACAATGCTGTCTGGCTGTGCTGTTCAATGCTACTCCTATGGCCTGTTGTCTGCAGATTGTGCATGCAGAAAACTGGAGACTGCATGGTGTTGTGTCACCATTCAAACAAATATATTAATAGGAAAAAAACTAAGAGTAACAATGCTGCAGCGGTGCAATCCAGCATGGGCATACAGAATGCAGGGTGCTGCTGAGTTCTCCCCTGACAAGATGGAATACTTGACAAGAAGAAAACAAGTCCTACAATCTATCATGTACTGGGATACTTCAGCTCGTTGACCCCTGCATCAACATGACCTTTCATTCCCTAAACACTTTTGAGGTCAGTGAGTGCAGAGCTGGCTCCCTCCTCAGTCGGCTCTCTTCACAAGGCCCATAATTCACATGTTAAAGACCCCCTCTACTCAAAAATGTGTTTTTCTCATCATTGCTTTACTTGGATGTTTGAGCTTCACTGCGCAGAATGTAGGTTGTTTTCAAAAACTTTAAGTGCTTGTGTCTGAATTTAAGACATACAAGTTTGAAGCACAGCTGGTTTGAAAATTAACCATGGTCCAAGATACAGCTTACATGAGTATGCTGTAAAAACTACTAGTTAACCTTATATTACAAAATGACATACTTATTGATTCTGGATTCTTCAGTAAAGTGGAAGTAATTTTTTAAAATATTTTTTTATTTTGTACAAGTCTACTTTTTTGTTGAAAAACCACATTAGTATCTCTTTTGTCTTCAAATTTGAACACTTTTAATTTGAAAATGTGGGACGTATAAATTCCTGCAGGGATATTTGTAAGAATCTGTGAAGGAACAAAGCAAAAATAACAGATGTTGATAACACAATTGATCTAAATGCATCCAGGTGTGCAAATACAGTTCAAGGCAAAGTACTCCATCTCCACTCAAAAACAACATGCTGTTAGTGCTCAGTGTGCTATGCTTAACCACCTGTTAGCTTTCATTGCCATGAATCATACAGTAAAAGCGCTCTCCTGTGAAAGCAGCGTGGAAAGTTAAAGTGAGACAGACAGTTCAGTAAGAGGTGAAGTAATTGTCTTTATTTAAGCCAAGGCCTTTAATCTCCCAGCAACCTCACGCAGTTTCCTTTTCTGCAAGTTGATGTCGAGGCAGTGCTTCAATCTGCCCTTGGCCCGAGGGACATCTCAAGCTAAACCTTGTTGTCTTTTTTTGTAAGAGCAGTGTTTGACTCTTTTCTGTCACTTATCATTTAATTACGTTACTATTTCACTGAATTTTTACCCCCTTAATAATAGATAAGCAGAGGATTAGATAATTCTGACATTTTGTCATCTACAGCTATGCTAATGGCTCCGAGAGACTGCAGTGCAAATGACAACATCAGCATGCTAACAGCAAGTCTAATGCTTAACATGTTAAACATCTGTAGCATCTAGCACTTGGTAATTAACAGTAAACACAATGTGTAGCTCAGGCTGATGGGATTGTCACCGGTTACACAATATTTGCCATTAATCAAGAGCTTGATGCTGGCAATAGATGAAAAGTTTCCCATCCCAAAGGTCTGTAACAAGTTTCACAGCATTCCATCCAAAATTCATGGCGACACTTTAGTCTGGATCAAAGCTGTGCTGTAAGCTGGACTTGGCCCTCTCTAGAGCCGTGCTGCCAAAAACTATTCTCAATTACAGTATTCTTGCCATGATGGTGGGAGTGAAGCAGGGATAATGCCAGACATGCAAAGAGAATCCTGACAGGTACGGGGAGGATAAACATTGTGTTTATTTCCGTAGTAGTAATGGAACATACAGTGAAATAAACCTACATGCACGTACAGACCATGCTTAATGTCAGCGGAACACAGAGAGAGGTGTAGTCACAGTAGGGCTCCCGCTGATACCAGCAGATTCAAAGAAACATGTCTTCAAAGTACTCATCGAACTCCTCCTCCCTGAGCAGATAAAACAAACGGAACACAGAAATGTTAGTTCCTGTCATGCACAGCGGGTGCTGACAAAAACAGTCGAATGCTTCATATGGGGGACTCTGAATAAGTCTGTCAGTTCTCTAAACAGTATGAAATGATGTTGACTACTAACACTGATATGGAACACAAACAAATAAACAGTGGTGGGCAGGAAGAAAAAAAGAAATCCAAAACAGTAACAAAGGAGCATGCATGAATGCATTATTGGTGGAAAGCATTTCTTAATGTTCTCCGTGATGGCTCTATTTTAACATTTAAACAAAACATGATATTCATCGCAGTTGCATATATTATAAAAGGAGAATTTATAGAACTTGTAATTTGTAGCCGGTGCAGTGTGTCAGGAACACTGTCATTACTTTCAATCAAAGGTGTTTTGTCTAGCTTGGAAAAATACTTGCTAATAATAATGATATAACTCTTCGAGAAAACAAACTCAAAGACTAGTGGAGCACGACAGTAACAGGCTTAGTGACCTTTCTCTCCCGACAGTTAAGAACAGCTTTGTGCAGGGTATCTAAGTGGTCTATACACTGGGCTATACGGGGACAGTAACCCACCTACACTAAGTGGCAAGGATTCTCTGTGATGGTTTTACTGGCGCTTACTGGGTGACAGTTAATATGAACATTAGCCTCACCTTGACTTTTCCTCGACCGCTGGGGCGGGTCCTCGCCAGTGGTCGGCCTCCGATTGGTCCTCCGGCTCATCCTCGGCTTCAGAGTCTAGCAGAAAGTTTCAGAGAGCTGTCAGTCATGCTTCCAGGAAGGGAAAAGTAGGTCGACAAATAACCCAAGTTTAAACATCAGGGTCGTGACCGTTAGCCTTGCAGGGCAGGAATTAATCTGCCTAACTCAGTTTTAGCCTATATATCACAAACTGGTGGTTGAATCTCCTAACAATCAGTTATGTATCTGATCCTTCAGCTAATGTTTAGGGAGCAAACTTTACACCTTGTAAGAAAAGTAAACTTCTACAAGTGCCTGGCCTATTTCTCTCTGCAAATTTATTCAGAAACAAGTGTCAGTAGATTGTTTGGAGAGGACAAATTTGCAGCGGTCATGTATTTTTTAAGAGTCATAGATGAAAACCAGTCATAGCCTGGGGAGTGGTGCATTCACTGAGTTTATTAAGGAAGGGTCTATTTGATGTTTGTTGAAGGAGAGAACAATATTAAATTGATTACTTGCAATTTCTCAGGAAAGGTGAATAAAGTCCAATATGTTATTAAGCAAAAACACTAATAATATGGTGCTTTATTGGGGGTGTCAATGGAAGCAGAGCAGCATATTTTTTCCTCTTAGTAGTTATAGCTAAACAAGAAATTATGGGTTAGCCTCACTAGCCTGCCAAGATGTAGCATTTCATAATGTTTTAGCAGACAAAGTGCTTTCATAATCTTCCCTTCCCCTCTTTGAATGCATCGCTCCAAAATTACACGATAGACGAAAATTTCTACATTTAATGAACTCCAGCCTCCAACAGCTGCTTCGAATATGTGTCACTGAGCTTCTCATTGTAATGATGAACTCAGTGACATAATATCTGGACAGAAAAGAGATAGTTTTTTTATGCACCTCCACCTACCAAGCCAATCCATCCATCCAGACCCTGGAATCAACAGAACAGGGACACGAGAGGCAAAGTCATACTTCACTTAATGGTGCTCACGGTGAAGGGAGAGAAGATGAGAAAAAAAGCAACAAAAAAAAAAAAAAACTACTGGAAAGGAGACAAAAAGACAGCTGAGAAATAGCAGACCTGCTGTCAGTCTATTACCATTACAGGGCTAATGGATGTGTCCAAAAAGGAGTGTCAGGGTGTTTTCAATCCAGAAGTTTGGAGGAGTGTTACAGCCTGGTAGTCCGGGGGAGGAGGTTGTAAACTGGCCAGGGTGTGTGTGTGTTTTTGCAAATGGAGGAAGTACTTGTGTGTCTGTCAGGGGGTTAGTTATGAACGCTACCTTTGTCTGAGTTTTGCGACTCTTCTGAGCTGCTGGAAGAGGTGAATCGGCGATCTGTAGAGAAACAGAAAGAATAATAAATTGAGATCAAATTGGAGTCATTACAAAATATTAATGTCAAACTCAAAAGATAAAAAAAATAACTGTATCATTCCCCAGAACAAAATGTACACAATGTTCCTCCCACGGGGCCTTCCCATCTGTTGAGATCACTGCCTCAAAAGACATTTCATTTGGCTCAGAGATTTTACCTCTGTGCCTCTTGCGTTTGTGCTTCTTAGAATGTGACGATGATCTCTTCCTCTTCTTGTTCTTCTTCTTCTGTGGCTCCTGATTCTCTTCCGATTGCCTCTGAGTCTTTGTCTTTACTTTCACCTCCTTCCTCCTGAAAAGAATAACAAGTTGACCAAACTGTATTCACAACGTAAACAGCCACTACTTGAAATACAATATGAAACCTGTCATGTCTGACTGCACTTTCACAAGTGCTTGAGCGCTAAAGCTTTCAAAGGGAAAACACTTTCTATACATTTTGATTTGGACGTGTGCTGGGACTCACAAAATGGCGATTGAACGATGTGGTATCATACATCTAACACTCGGCTTTGCTGTCGCAAATTACAATCATCACAGTTTATTTTTCCATCCTTAACCAGTTGAAGTACAATACTACATACAGCTGCATCCAGACTTATAAAATTGTGATAAGATCTTGATATTCTCACTAGTAAAAAGGTTACACAGGAGATATGGATCGTGGTTTGAATTCTAAAACCCTGCATGGCACAAAATAATGCGTGCTGACTGTCCGTGGTGACCTGCCCTACTTTAACAGACAAGTGCACACTCTCCACTATCTTAGAAATGAGCCGTCATGAGTAAATACATCTGCATTTTTTATGTAAAAGATAAAAAATGAAAGTTGGCTTACTTGTGATGGTAGTTGAGTTTGAAAGAGCATTCAGGGCAAAGTCCTAGAACAGAAACAACACAGCATTATCACTAATAGCTATTCTATAGTAGCAGCTGTACACCGTATAAGGGTGTAGTGGTGATTGCAGCACTTCTTATGAGAGCTTAATAGTGAAATCCACATGAAGTCAGTCACTGTAGTGCAAGTGTTTTTTTTAAACACGTTGAATGCATTTCTTTCCTCATGAAACCTTTGCCAAGCCTGCAAAAGCAGTATTATGCATGAGATTTAGTATTTATTCTATATAGACAGGTGAACAGGTATAGATAGTGCTGTTTAGAAACCTGTCTGTTCTGTTAACGTCTATTAAATTCTGGCAAATGAAAAACATTTTCTTTATGTTCCCAAGCCCCTAAAAACTCATCTCTGTGTATCACAGTTACACATTTAGCAGTTGTTGTTTTTTTTTACATAGAAATAGCCCCTTCCTGCCTTAAAATGTCTTGGATGTAACTGTTGCTTCCTCTACAATGTGCAGATCTATAAGTCCCTGCTACTCGCTCCATCCACCCCTTTGCTATTTGCTGCATCTCAAGCACACCAGCTCCCCTACACCTCTGCTCAAACACTGTAGAACTACTCTACACTAAACAATTGCAAGTTGTAATATTGGAGTAATTTAGTCATACAAGTTCAAATCAAACAGTTTCAGGCACTGAAACCAGACCCCTCAAGTGGAAAGGATAGGTTCCTTAGGCTTGTTACATTGGCATTGACTGCCTATTTCACTCATGATATGACTTCTAATATATAATATTTCTATATAAAAATCACCACATGGCCATGTTAACTATGTTTAAGTGTTACTTTCAGTTCATGCTGCATGCTATAGAATCTAAATGCAGAACCACCCATGCATAAACAGAGAAACTGTACAACCTGAGTTGTATTATTTACCTACACCTCTAAACCTGCTTTAAGATATAAATCAATCATTTGGGTATAAAATAAAGAGAAGGGGACCAAGGAAAGTACCCTGTTTTATCCTGTTTTACTCTCAATGACAAGACAGATTTCTGTTGTTTATAGTTACAAAATGCTTATATAGGCAGAAGTAAGATTTAACTATTAAAAAATTTAAATGTATTTTCAGAAACTTTATTCATCTCATTAAACCATTAAAACTACTGCAACACCACCCTCATCCATTAACTTTCTCCAGTAAAGAATACCAAGTTCAAGCCCCAGGGTTGCCAGGTCATTTTTCATTACTACTGAAACATTAGGGACTGTCATAACATTGTATTTAGAATTAGCACAAATTGGAAAACACTGTTAGTTGAGGAGAAACAATGTGTCTGAAAGTGACCCGGCGCTAGCTTGTTAAAGGAGCCTGTCATTTCCTGCTTGACGTCCTCCAATTAGTGTAATTATTTTAACAGGATTTTCTGCACTATGATACCTGAAGGAGGATTATTATGAGTCGGGTCTTAGACGGGAGCGTCGGCCACACCACGGCCACACACATATGTACACCCACACGTTTTTTGGAAGAATAACCAGAGAAAATTAAGGGATAATTAGTTTTATCTTACTAAGTTTGACCAATGCATTCCTCTTCTCCCCATGTTCAACATAGGCAAAATTGACCTCCCAGCTTTTTAGGCCTTCCTCCTTCTCACAGCGTTTGTTTCCACACTGGAACTGACCTGGAAGACGAGAGAGCTCATATAACGTGCACATCGTAAATATATATTTCACCGATGTTTATATTCACATGATATTTTAGCAGTTTGTCTTGTATCGTCATCAATTTATTAAATACACGAGTAAAGAAATGGATTCTTTGTTGATAATTACTTAGTAGTCTACAGACTCTAATATTCTTGTGTGTAAAGAAATATTATGTAGAAAAACATCATTCAGTAAACACAGCGGAAAAGACACATGTAGAACAGAAAGGCAGAGGAAAAAAAGACATGTTTATTTTAGGATTGAGAAATTCAGACTGAAAATCTCTGAAAATTTCATATTCTGTCAGACAACCTCCAAACCCTGCTGCTCCCCTTCTTCACCATCCATCTCCACACCCCTTCCTCCACATCCCCCAGCTCTTCATCTCATCTCCCTTTCTTCACCTCACCTCATCCCCTCAGGCCACCCTCTAGCCTCTGCACAGCCTGCCTATTATCCCTAGAGGAGCTTAAGGAGGCATTGATCTGGTCTCTGGGGTTCCTCCAGATTGTAGCAGAGGGAGTGAATGCGTCAGAGCGGTCCATTCTTGGCTGGGAAACAAGAAAGGGCCTTACTCTGTGAGAGGAAAGTGATGCCTGCTCTCACCTGCCTGGGATTGAGACTTTGTCAACATTGAGGCGGAGTGACGTCGGCCATCATGGCTTCGGGCCACTTGGGCCATAAGGCAGACTTTCTTTTCACGTGCTGCATTAGATTAAGACCCTATGACGCGAGCAAAAAAGCTCCAGTCCTGGGTTGTGATGGGCTTGACTTGGTTTATTTATAAGGGCATGAATCTATATTGAAACTAAGTGAAAGACAGCAGAAAGAAATATGGGGTGAAATAATATAGGTACAGTCTGTATACGAGTGCATCTTTAAATCAGATGTATTTCTATGTATTATTTATGAACATCTAACATTATTTTTCTGATACATGCTATACACTGATCAGCCACAACATTATGACCACTGACAGGTGAAGTGATTGGTACTATGTGGTGTTCTGCTGGAAAACCTTGGATTTTTGCATCCGTGTTGATGAGACTTAGACACCCAAATAAACATTGTCCCAGAACAAGCACACTCCCTTATGCGAATGGCAATCCCAAATGTCACTGGCCTACCCCTGCAGGAAAATGCACCCCACCACATGGCAAAAACATCAAACAATCAGGAACATCTTGAGGAACATGACAATGGCCCAAGATGTTGATTTGACCTCCAAACTTCCTAGAACCCATTCTGATCATTCTGTTGGTTCAATGCCAACGTCCTGGTGCCAGACCCCATAGGACACCCTGAGAGGTCCTCTTGTCCATGTCCAATGGTTCAGATCATTTTTGACCACATCTGTGAAGGAAACCTCCAGATGAAAATACCAGCAAATCCTCTTCCTTCCTAACTCTACATAGGCGTGACTTGGGTGATGGCCCATCTTCTCATCTCAGTGCCAACTTGATGCCATGATTGGTGACTGATACACTAAGACCTGAGAGAATCCTATCCTGTCTTCCCCCTTATCAGTGACGCCAACTACAATCATATTGGATTTCTGCCATGACTTCTAACACTGTTGTGTACACACATACACACACAAAAATCAATTCTATTTAACTTACAGTATATATACACAAGAGCTTTTGTGTGTAAATAAAAAAACGTATTGTAAAAGCCATTGCTTTTCATATACAAAGCAGAGCGGCCTTGAACGTGGTACTGAATCCCCTCGCTGCTGCAGAGAAGCAGCTCAGTGTCAAACGTAACAGAATGTGATATATTCGAAGGTTACAACATGGAGAGTGAGAATGTATTCCAACTCTCCAGATAAACACAGCCGCAACCGTGCAATGGAGTGGAGTCGATATCAATCCATTTCTAGGCAATTTCTTTGACAAAATGAATGTCAAAAACAAAACATAATCAAGGCCAGGAAACAATTCTGCACTTATTTCTGATAGTTTTCAGCCCCCAGGCAAAACAATTTCCGACATGAAAGCTAATAAGAACAACTTTAGTCGCTGGTGCTGTGTTCTGAATCCAGGATTTTAAAATAGGGTCACGAAGATCATCCCCGCTTCACAAAATAAGTTTTATAGCAAGCATAATGCCTGTGCTGAAGGGGAAAAAAAGATATCTCCTGTGTTTTGTTGACGTGTGTCAGGTATTCAGGCGAACCACACGTGCTGCATGAAAAAAGCTGATACCAGAGTGTCTGAGTAAACCTGTTAAGAGAGGGAACTCCTGTCCTCCTACGTCAATGGTTGATAATGCCACCAGCCATCAGCCTGAGATCAAGACGGATATATACCACAAGACAGATGGCTGCATGATTACCATTCACTGGATGAAGTCAAATGTCAGTGACTCGAGCCAGCATGCATTCACCTTTTATTCACTCTCGGATAACTACTACAAATGAACCTGATAAATAAATCTGAGGATGGACGGAGCAGAGATAGGATCAGACACATAGAGAGGTGGATAAACGGGAATTCAAGAAGTTTAAATAGGTAAAAATGTTCAATATGTCAAAAAGTGAAATCCAAAAAAGCATTAATAACACTAAAAATGAAATAAAAACCCGAAGATCAGCAAGTCAACAACATATGAGAACTATAATGTCACAGTGCAGGCTCGTAGTGATCTCACACTGTGAGTTACTGTGTGAGTTACTCAGAGGCAGCAGAGGTGGGTCAAGCCTGATTCCTGCGCTGTAAATAAGACTGCGGCATGAAACATGTTCAAACTATTTTTTAAAAGCTGGGGAAGTTACATAAGCCAACACCAGACTCCATTTACTTTGACAGGAGGCCCACCTAAAACAAGCCTATAGCCTCAGCTACCTATGCCCTTTGGCCTCCTCCTGACAGCAAGACTAAAGTTCAATTTATACCAGAAGGGGGAACCACCAGAAAAAACACGACTTGGAATGAAGCGCTGCATGCTTTAGCCCCTCAGTTGGCTCCACCGTAAAAGAATTTCAGGACATATTTTAAAATTTAAAATGCTCATTCCATGCGGGACTTCGCTTATGAGGAAAAACATCACTCATGCATAGGACGTTTTATTGGAAGCAAAGATTCTATTTGGTGAAATAGATCCATCACAGGCTTGCGTGCTGATATTTAATGTAAGTATTGTGCAAGGACTATAGTTATGTGACTTAAAGGGGCAATGTGGATTTTTTTCACCACTAGTGGCACTTTTTTATGAGCCCAATTTTTTTGTATTGCATATAGAAGTATACAGATAATGACCACAGATGATGCTATACCTATTCCTAGCATTGGTTTTGTGCTATTCCACCGGAGGCAGTGCACAAGAAGCATAGCAATGCACAAGCAAAAGAGAGGAAGATGATAGCGTTTTAAAAAAAACTCTGCAAGGTACCGTTTAAGATCTGTTAATAGGAGGCATTGACAGCTTTCCCTCTTATCCAACTGGAGGAATTCATGTGAAATTTCTCACAAGTATGAATGATACCAGACAAGAAAAAAAGGAAGGTATCAGTATGAAGTAGAAGAACATCTCATTCTTCAAGAGCTCTTTCAATTGTAGCGAAACTTAGGACTCTTGAGGGAGGATGATCCACTTAAAAAGAATGAGAAGGAAACCTTTTTACTACTGCACACTTGATCAGATGTAGCACTGTGGCCATGAAAAGAAAGGTCAGTGTTCTTTGTAATCCATCTTATTGGGTGGAGACTAGTCAGCATTACCTAATACAAACCTGACCTGACGAGGGCGTTGGTCAGACAAGAGCGGAAGCACAGCACCCCTTATAAGGAGACACAAGATCAGTTTAATTGGAGAAAGTTCAGTGAGGTCTAATGTATCTGTGAACAGAAAACCAGTCTGGCTATTTGGCAAGCACTGCATGCAACCACCTGGGCTAGCAACATTTATACCAGGGGGAGTTCCTGTTAAATGTGCCAAACTTTCTTGTTAATAACTCGCCTACTGGATTGTTTGCAGGATTTGCATTCAAGCTGATGTTTTTATCGATATCCTATATGAGCCTGCAAATCAACTGAATCCACGAGAAAAACTTATTCCGCCTTTAACTCGCAACATTTTTAAGATTCAATTTGCACTCGGGTGGTTTTCTCCTGTTCTGAATGGGGACGTTGGGTCCATCTAATGGAATCAGATTAGTATTGATTTCACTGAACAGAGTTTAGCGTCCCGTGCTCTAAACAGTACTTAAGAAGTATTTTCTCAGGGAATTATTAATGTTCACAAATCACAGACGTGACAGTTTAAGTAAAGTGCCTCCGACCTAATCTAATCCCACTTCCTGTAGAGTATTGCTACAGGGGGCGAACTGTCAGAGACCAGGATTACACCGTCTTAATCTGGAACAATATATTGGCTTAGTCAGTTTTCTCAGACACACCGTGTATGTTTGTGAGGCCACGCTGGTGTAAACATAATGTACAATGTGTGTGTGTGTGAGGGTCAATGCATATCAATGAGCTGTCAAGTCAGGTTTACTCTCACTGAGCTGCTGATATCATCCTTCGAAAAGAAACTGTTACATATGGTAATGTGGTAAATATGGTAAATACATAATACAGCCACACAAAGGAGCAGTAGACAGAGAAGAGGTGTTAATCCTGAACAATTAACAGACAGCGATCGTCAAAACTCTGCCAAACTCTCCAGGTTGTGCAGAAGTAAGCTGAGAATGTAAGACGATAATAGAAAACCTAAATTTTACTTATGAATCAAACAGATCAATCGATAGTCCAAATGATCAGGAGTCACAGATTTAAAAAAGCAAACTTGGGTGAAAAGTCAAATATTGGAAAAGATTTTGTTGCCATTCTGGCAAACCAATAAGTGAGGTGTAATTGCAACAAGCATATTTTGTCTGGGGATTGTGTGTCTTGTAAGGGGGAACTATGTTATGTACTGCTGTGTGAATTGTCTTATCTCTGTCACCATCTAGTGGAGAGTGTTGTGAACTCTGAGTGGGAAACCTTAACTGTGTCCCAAATTCCCAAGAGAAATTTTTGGCACCCACTAAGAAAAAATAGCCAGCCAGTGACAAAATAATATGAGTTGAGATTAAAAATAGCAAATTTTTTGTCTATTAATTGGTCAGAAAAATGCAAATGCAAATGCAGAGATGTGTCAAATATAACACAGGCTCATTGCCCTTACTGCATGTGGACCAATAATGCTTCTGGTCGTACATAATCTCCCCAAAAAAGGCATTTTTGAGCCATGACAAACCCCTACATAGTATACTGTTATAGCTAGGAGACATGCACCAAAATGTGACTTTGCAATGTTCCTGCAAGAAACTGTTTCCAATATCTTTCTGGAGATGTTTTGAATGCAGATTATCTTCACTGTTTCCACCTGTGAGCAGCTCCTCCATTTAAAGAGAAGTATACACCAGTCACAACTTAGTATGCCTACTGTTTGGTTTGAGAATATTTTATTATTTCATCTTTCCAATATGAAGGCACTAGATACAATGGAAC
>OMNN01052211.1:0-12157 GCA_900302755.1 Chromis chromis
CACCTTTAATATTATCTATAATACAGGCTTACTAAATGAAATGTTAAAGTTAAGAGTCCCTTGCCTTCACACACTTTACACAGATTAATACATTTGATAGCGTTACTGTCCTTGACGTGGGTATTACTCCAGCGATTTAGAATTTCTAACATGACGAAAGGTCATGTGAGAGATACGGTGAATTATTTAAAAAACAGAGGGAGAGAGAGAAAGAAAAAAATCATTTCAAATTCAATGAGCCAGAGAAATGCTCATTTTCTGTCCTGCTAAAGGTCAATCTCCAAAAACCCTGGATCCTGCAATTGTCATAATGGTAGCTGCCTGCATTTGTCTTTTAATTGCCACTCACCTAATTTAATATTTTCTCAGAATTGACACGTTTCCACAGTCTGAGTAGTGTTCCTCGTGCACGGCAAACCAGCCTTCTTGTGTAAAATCTGTCCCTTTAATTAGGGACGCTTTTGAAATGCTGCCATGCGGTAATATCAGCCCACTACCATTTCCACTGGGTTCATCAATTCCCCTTTGCAATTCTCACTGAGTACTTTCATAAGTGTTAATTAATTGTTTTGCAAATGGGATCTGGCACAAACCACACTGAAGCAGGTTGACATGATTGTCTGACTGCGTTAATGTTCAGTCCCGATTTTGAGCAAGAGGAAGATGTTGTCGAGCAGCTGCGGGGCTTTTTCCTATACCTGAATGTGATTGGCCTTATTGGAGGATATGCAAGCCAATGAATTCATATTCTTCATCTCCACAATCCCACACTCTGGAGGTCAAGAACGTTCAAATTATCCCTCTGCGCTGTTGTGTTTGACTGCTTTACATGAGTCACCAAGGCAACCAGTAAATGAAATCACTGAAGGATGGTTACTTTAATTCACAGGAGCTGCCTGCTAGTCTGGCATCCAGCCTCTGTTTAAAGCCTCTTGCACAGTGGGCATCCTGATGAAACTGCTGATAAGATTGCTATTTTAAAAAAAGGTCCAACTTGCACGAGACACTGTGACTACAGAGCCATGGTATTGTCGGTGCAAACTGAGTCATGTGAGATAGTTTCAACAGATTTTATATCACTGATAAAAGTGTGGGAAAAAAGGGAAAGTCTGAACTTACTGGGGCATGCACGGAACTTAGCAACTATGCATTGCTTGTTTCTTTGCAGCATTGTATAACAAAACAACATATTAGGTGTGTTAACAGGCCAGGAGCACGACATTAAATCCCACTGTCAGTCATTGTGATTGTTCTTTAACCCGCTCTCTGTGCTGCTAGTCAGCACGTTGGTACCTACGTGTGTCCTATACCGGCAGCACCTGAGCTGTGAGATTAGCCATGCTGATCACGTCGAGCTATTATCCAGGTTAAGGTATTACAACATGACAGGTGAATGACGCTATAGGAGGAAGAAAACAAACCAATGCAAGGGCACGAAAAACAGAAAGCAAAGCAAACGAAATACGTCATAGCAAAACGAGATGATCCCTGTGAATTCTGACTCTCAGCAGATAAAACTGGTCTTCTCCTCTCCGTCCCACTCATGTGTTTCCTTGCTAATTATTTAGCAACGAAGTGACTCAGTGAAATTGTAGAAGCACTTTTGAGTAGGTTCACAGTTCACCTGAATGTGTTTCTTCCTTCAGAAAAACAGGCTGAGACTGGCTCGCTATCTCTCACAGCATCAGAAAACGCACCTGAGTCACACCTGAATTTAATCCACAGGGACTAATAAGAGCAAACAGCAGGACAGGGTGTGAGAGTTTGAGATTACACGCAAAATCTTATTCACGGTAATGATGGTAATGTTGTAGCCAGTGACAGAATACCTCAGTAGAAAAAAGCTCAACATTCAAACTGCTGCTTGAGGAAAAGCATCACAGTATCATTAAAGAATGCACCGAAGTATGAAAGGTACATGACTGTTTTATGCTAACATATCTTGTTACCTGATGCCTGCATGTGTGTAGGCCGTGTTTCAGTGTTGCAGATCATGGTCACATGGTTATATATGAATGGCATCCTGCAGTAAAACAATTTAAACAGAGGTTTTGCATTTAGTGATTTACACTTTTTCAACTGTAACAAGCAAATTAATTTAAACATAATTAAACTTTCTAACTAGTACTTCTGTCACGAAGGAAATTACCGTAATGACCGTAATGTTGTTGCGCTTTACAGCCAATATGGTGTCATTACGGTAATTTTATGGTAATTTCATCCAGCGGATTCCTGGGGGGGCACGAATGAAATTACCGTAATGACACCATATTGGCTGTAAAGCGCAATGCCTCAGCTTTCAGAAACCGACAGCACAAACGGTGACATATTTACGGTATTCCAAAGTGCGCTAGCCAAACATGTCACCGATGACGCACTAAGACTTAAAGGGTTAACCTTAACTATACATACTAGGAGCAGTGGGCTGCTACGGTGCAGCACCCAGGGAGCAGTCATGGGTTAAGGGCCTTGCTCGAGGGCCCACAGTGGTGGTGACTGGGACAAGCGGTCGCTTTCACTTTCCCACCTCAACCTTTTGCCAGTCTGGGAGCTCGAACCGGCGAACTCGGCCACCACTGCCCCTTAATATGCTTAATATACAAAAAGCATCTTAAACATATCCAAGCCTTTATATGTGTATGTGGACTCTGGTGTGGAGGCTCTGACTTGCTGACAACAAGGCACTGTATTTAACAAACTGATCATATGATCTGCATTCTACCTGTGATCTCAAGTAATTCAAGGGACCTACTACTTAATTAAATTCATGGTTGCAAGATAAAACAAACAGATTTGTTGAACCTTTTAAGTTGCAAACATTATTTAGTTGGGTTGTGTTGATAAAATAACGTTGGTAATTGCATCAACTTAATATTGTGTGTAATCTGTTTCAGCTTGTTCTGTCTTTCACCAACTCTACAAACTGGACGGTTGAGCATTGCCCTACTCACAGGGAACTTTTATTTAACGGTTGCTATACAACATACAGCAGACACATTTCTCCATGTGTGTAACTCTCAAATCTTTCTGGGTAGGAACACTACATAAATAAGCAATTCCTATTGCTACATCCCTTTTCTTTTAAAAAGAAAGCATTCTTTGAAAATAGTTAATCAAAAAATTTCACATTTAGGTTGCCACTACACTAAACTCAAAATAGCATGCATTTTCCAATCGCTACTTATTTGAACCATATTTAGTACACTACATAAATAAGCAATTCCTATTGCTACATAATCCAAACACTACTAATTTCTACTTTAGTTGATTTCAAACTAAATTCTAGTTGAGGTGATTTAGTGACATTGGCTTGAGAACTTATTTTTCTTCACTTTGAGTTCAGGATTTCAAGTCCTCTCCTCTGTCGGAACATAATGGAAAATTTCAGATGGTCAATACTGGTCATTTAAAAATGCCACTGATTGGACAGAAACACCTAATTGCCCAAACTCAGTGTAGTTTGTTGGTTGAACATAATTTTATTAGAAGTTGTCATAACTGAAAAAGACTGATGCAAACTGTTTTGTTGTTGTCGTTGAGCCCAAATCTATATTTTTAGAGTGTGTATGTAAAATCTTAACCTGCAAAACAGCTCTAACTTTTCCAACAAGTGTCATACATAGTCTCATATGCATCCTTACAGTTCAGTAAATGCCCCTGCAAAGTGGAAGTTGTGACACCAACTGAAAAAAATACTTTTAATTATTTTTTATTTTTTTACGACGTGATTAATTTAATTTGGATTAATTTATCTTATTTATTTATTAAATTTCCTCTCCGCCAAAAGCCCTTGGCCAGACGGGTGACCCTTTATTTACAGTCTACTGATTCGGATTTAACGGACGGTACCTGAAGGCAGCATTAGGCATCAGCCCTCTTGCGTCACGAGCACCTGTAGCGCGTCGGCCACGTCCAGGTAAGCCTCTTGCTGACAGTCTGTGGACGTAATTCCCGTGCGGACGGCAGGCTGGAAGGGATGTTGTGCGTGCAGCGGATCCCTTATGATGTATGATGGAGGAGCACCGACGCGTCAGTGGCGCACGGCCTGCGTGGATCAGCTGGCCTCTGCGCACACTGACCCACAGTCACCTGGTCTGACCTTCTCCGTGGACCCGTGGACCTGCCACAGCCCCTATAAGCACTGATGTTTTTCTGAAGTCCCAAAATCTGTCCTCTAACATCCGTGAAACTAGTGAAAAGCTGGAGCCCTACCGTGTGACTGACAGGCATCATGGCGCTGTTTGTTGTGCGTCTCAGATTTGGCTTCATATCTCATTACATACTTAGAGATCAAAATTGGACTCATATAGGAACAGAGCCTGTCACTGTGCCATACCTTGCTTCACCCAAATCGACGCCGATGGGTGCATCTCAAATGATATTAATTATAGGACTATGGCAGATCAGAGCTCCCCGAGCAATTTAGCAGAAACTGTGTCGCTTAGCAACACCGTTCCCGTTAAAAGCCGTGCCGCTGGCAGATGATAAACATTAATCATTAATTAATATCATTCAAATAAAGATTTATTGAACATCTGCGTGCTTTCTGTCGCCGTGTCAGGAACCCAGAGGCTCGGGGCGCAGCAGAGAGGAGCTGCTCCACAGAGTTCCACATCAGCGCGCAGGTCAAAAGCTAATGCAGCGAAAATGACACCCGGTAACTCTGGAAAGGGTGACATATTGGAGGGCTGCTGTACCTACAGTGTAATTGACGTGTTCACGTTATGAGCAAGCGCATAAAGTCAGTCGCTCCACAGCGAGTGGTCACCTCAGAAAACCCCCTGCAGATTATTTTCCCTCAGCACAAGTTCCCCGACTGAACACTGCAGCTGAAACTTTTTGACGGGAGCGACTCTTTCTGGCAAAGATATGTGCAGCAAACAGCTTTAAGAGAGCTCAGCAGAACCAGTTATGGTGATACAGATTAAAATAGGAACCATAGCAGATTGGATTATACTTAATACGCCATTTTATATCGTGTAACGTGTCACATTCTGGGCGCTGTGCCCTTGTTTATGAGGTGCGTCCGAATTACAATTAGCCCACATTTCACTGAGATTCCTTTGAAGCAGCCATGCTGCTCTGTTGTGTAGACCTAACCAGTGGGCCACATTAATCTGACCATCCCCGCTGTGTTCCGTGCCATCCTTTAGCGCTCCATGCCACCTCTCCAAATTACGCACAATGCACCAGTGCCAAATAACACAAAGACCGAATTGTGCAGAAACAGCTCATGTCCAACCATTGTGGGTGATTTTATTAGAGGAACGGTGGAGGATGGAGCCGGTGGATGCTGAGCTCGCGTGTCTTGTAGCAGTAGATCAGATGGTGACACGCGCGGCGTCTCTGTGCCGTCGATTCATTTCAGTTTTCAGCTAAAGCCGAACACAGACACGAATGCAGAATTAAATGTTAAACAGAGAAAAACTTCCACGAGATACTTTTAATGCCCTGAACTCACTGCTGCTGTGTGCGCGCACCCTATGCCTCACAGCGCGCGCCCATACGTGCTCTATCTGTTCAGCTTTAATGTCATTTTCCAGCACCGATGATGACCGGACCGGGACACCAGCACCGGCGAGCTGTGAGCTCCGGGTCCGGAGAGCAGTGCGCGAGGGGAGGGAATCCCTCCAGTGTCTGACGCTTCCTTTACCAAGGAAACCCACACGCGCTCTCTGACGCAACTGCCCATTTTAGGAAACATGCGTCAATGGACCGAAGCAAGTCAGACAAACAGTGAACTCCGCAGCAGGCGCTGACGTCCGTAACACAAAATAAACGTTTGGAGACACAGTTTCGCTGCTTTTACTGTATCACAGCTTTGCGACTATATTTCCAGTGTCCGCTGGGCGAAGGATGGTCACAGCGGATCTTTCCTTTTCACTGCCTTATCCAGAAGCGACCCCTCCCTGGCTGAAGTTGCAACGCCCAGGCGTGACGTAGGCTGTTTCGTTGGTGTTGAAAAGCCGTTGCACTTCTTCATAGTGCCATTGAAGTGAGTCATCTCTAGGAAGTGTGGTGAAAAGGAAAAGAAAAAAGTTAGAACTGTTCTGTGAACAGCAGAGAGCTCAGAGTAGAGTAGTGGGCAAGGCTACGGAAAATATTCAGAGGACTAGACAGGCAATATAGGCTTTAAAGCGAATGTCAACCTGCGTGAGTCATTGTAACTACAGCTCGTCTCTGCTGGATTTGATTGCTGAAGGTGTGCTACTGACCTTAAGTTGAAGTTTGCGCACCTGAGAGGATCTTTGACAGAGTAGTTCAGCTCTACCTGCGGCTCTACAATAATAAGCACAAAAAGAGATCGACTTTACAAGCAGGGCTAACAAGAAAAATATTTATTCCAACTGGCAATAGGCTTTCTGTAAGATGTTTTAGGTGAGGTTAGAGGAGCATAATTGCACTTTGTTTTTGCCAACTCTTCTCTGGATATCCCAAATTAACAACTTCTCGAGTCAGAGGATTTTTTTCTGTTGGTGCCTTTTTCCTGCGGGGATTTTTTAAAGAAAAGTTTCAGAGCTTAACCAGTCTACTGAAATCTTCCTCTTTCCTGGATCATGTACCAGGACTACTCCGGGAACTACGACACCTCGTCCCGCGGCAGCAGCACCTCTCCGGCCCAGCCAGAGTCCTTCACAAGCGGCAGCAGCACGATCGGGAGTCCGATCTCTACCTCAAACTACCAGGTAACAGGAGGAAACACTGAGCTGATGCAAACTGTTTTAGAGATGACAGCATAATATAAAAATGTTATTAGGTGTTATGTGTTGGTCTTTTTTCTGCACAACCTTTTCGAATTTCATGTTGATTCATTCGTATGACGGTGCCGCGCTTCCGCCCATTAATTGACTTTAAGGAATTCTCCACGTCGCCTGTGAAGACAAACCTGATAAACCCAGTGACACAGATTGTGTCTGTGACTCAACAGATACCACTTGGTCTGTGCACAAGTATTTTGGACTCACACTGTTTGAACTCGGTCATTAGGTGCACACACACAAACTGATGATACACTTTGATCAAATGGCAAATTTACGCACCAGTCGGTGCGCGCAGTAAATGGCGAGGACGCGTGATTTTGCGCATATAAATAAAAATTATTTTCGTAATCAGTCGCTGGTATAAAGCCAAACTTGTCCGGTTTGTCAAGTACAGGCTGTACTGACATACACGGTTATATGTGCGCTGCTCGGAGCAGGAGAAATGCGTCACACTGCAAGAGATTTGAGCCTGTGATTTCCAGATGTTAAATTCAAATGCACTAACCCTTTCGAGGGCTCTCATCTTTCCTGTCCGTCGAAGAAACTGTAACATTTTTGGGTTCTTTGCGCCTGTGGCATCGCGCTGGAGACGCATTTTACGCGCATGAACGATAAATCCCTTTAGAGCAGATACATAGCATACCCTGAGCTATTTACACTTTGCGCTGTCTGGCAATAAACAGGGCAGAGATAAAGCTTATTCAGGATTCAACAGGCATGTACTGCTCGATACGAGCACAAACCCAAGGGTTAGGAGATGTCTGATCAGTCTTTGCCAGCCGGGGAGGTATGTTGGACACCTATCGAAGGCATGTGTTGTTGCAGAATGTGAGTCAAGTTGAGCTAAAGTTGGCAGATATTTTCATTTCCTTGGACTATTGCAGATAAATGTTCGTGGAGCCAGTAGTCTAATTTGATCAAACGAGGTTGCACATGGCACATTTCGTACAGCGGGAAGCGCGCTCAGACCGGGAGCACAGAACAATCAAAAGCCTGTATTTCCTTATCGAGGAAAAGGCAATAATCAGTTTGCTTATAACCAAGAGAGGTTGTTAAAATCTGAAACCCTGCAGTCCATCTGGTCGATTTCATCAGAGGTTATGCGCTCTTACATTCTGTTCCAGATAGTGTGACAGTGTCATGTCATGACGCCGCCGTGCCCGTATATTCAAAAATAATAGGATATAAATCCGGGAATAGGCATGTTGTTTACCCACACCCTGTTCTTGCGTACAGTGCACTTCTGTGGAAAAGCGTCGTCAGACTCACGCAACATTACGGTAATCGACTTTTGGCCCGTATCTCTTATTGCTCTGGTTCCCTGTAATCACACACTGACTGCCTGTTTCCCATTACAGCGCGTTGGAACATGACCTCTCTGTTGCGTTTATTGACACATTCGAAAACAAGACATTTTTTCTGTTTTTATTAACCCAAATGCATTTTTATTATCACGCCATGTGTTTTATTAGGCGTTTTCTGCATTTGGTGTGAGGACTCCACTAAATGTTTATGTCCTTCGCACTCTCTTGCTTAAAATTAATACATTCCTTGTTTTTATTTGATGGCCCCTTTTCAAGCGGACTGGCCAAATTCCCGCACACATAATTCTGGAGAACATGTCTGGCTCGTTACAGCTGGCTGCTTCCCCCCTTACTGGAACTGACCGCGTTTCACATGTGCTTAACAAATCCCATACACAATGACTCACCAGATAAACAAAGTTCCAATAGTCTGCCGGGATATCCGACGGAAAGTCGGGAATAACGGGGATATGGGGACGTGCGTAAATTACGCACAAAGGCATGCAGCCCCTCTGTTCGTGGACACCACGAAAACATGAAGCAACATTGGTCTGACATCAATTCCTCTACTGATTATTCAAGCCCTACTTAGTGATGTATGTGAATTGTAGATAATCAGACATTTGAATATTTGATTAAATGATGATTTGAAAATGAGCGTGAGGGCTTGGTGCCAAAAATCTAAGAGGTCTGGAGTCATACTTTACTATCCTCCATCACAGTGTGTCTTATGATGTACTCCAAAAGCAACAACTGCACCAATATTTCTGTCACTTATCACATTTTATGTTTTCAACAAAAAAAAATCTCTGTGATATTTAATATTTTGTACAAATGAAGGGAAGTTTATTCCATACCTTTTATATTTTATCTCTGCAGTTCATACATCTCCAGTCCAGACGCGTAACAGTTCACCAGTGCAGTGTTTCATCTCATAGTTATTGTAGTAAAATGAGATGCACTGGACACCTTGGGCTTTCCCACATGATTCACAGCATGTGTCACTGTTCCACTCCAGGGGTTACATACACAGTGTTTTGCCTATGTGGATTGAATCATTACTATAAGCTTGAAATGTGGAAAATGTGTGAATTTGATAATGGTGGGTGGTGGTGTATGCGTTTCTGCAATTGTGCTGTCAGCAAAATAGATAAAGACTGAGATGCTTATGGAAATATTTTTGCATCCTTTGGCACCACATCAGCATATAGATGTGTTCTTCTACATGCGGCTACACTTTTCTGGAACATGTTTCATATAATGCAGCCCCTCTCATCACATTTATCTCATTCTTTCTTTTTCCAGAAGTACAGGGTTGACATGCCCGGTTCCAACAGTGCCTTCATCCCCACAATCAATGCAATCACGACCAGCCAAGACCTGCAGTGGATGGTACAGCCCACTGTCATCACCTCCATGTCCAACCCTTACTCTCGCTCCCACCCGTACGGCCATCACCTGACCAATGGGCCGGGGCTGCTGGGCCACAACACGCTGGCTCGGCCCGGGGTCATCCGCTCCATCGGGGACGCCAGGGGCCGACGCAAGAGGGACGAACAGGTGAGGATCCTGGGTTTCTTAAAAAGTGTATTCGCACTGAAAACAAAACTTAACATTTTATTGTTTTCATTAAATTAAACATGTTTGTTCAAGGGTGAATGAGCTCATTATTGAGTTTATTTTGTCCTGCCAATACCTTGTTTTTAGCATTTATATTCTGCTCACAGGCAGTCAGCAGTACCCAGCCCTTGTTTATGCTCTTAGCTTCATATCGATTGTGTGTGTCTGTCAAACAAGTAGTTTACCTGACGTGTTCTCTCTTTACCTGCCCTCAGCTCACCCCAGAGGAAGAGGAGAAAAGGCGGGTGAGGCGTGAGAGGAATAAGTTAGCCGCGGCCAAGTGCCGCAACCGCAGGCGGGAGCTCACCGAGATGCTGCAAGGGGTGAGTAAAAAAACTATTATCAGGATCTTCTTCTGGGTTCTTCTTTAGCCACGTAAAGTAATCACAAATCAGTGTAAGTGATGCAGCATTTGGTTCCTCTTACGTAGAAACCAGCTTTGGCTGATAAACACTCATGCTTCCTGTTTCTTTTCTTTTTTTTTTTTCAAACTTCTGCAGAAAATCTAAAAAAGCAACTAAAATGATTTTTGGACTGAGAACATACAGAGCAGAGGGAAAAAAAATAAGTCGCACTTGTTCAGAAGTCTGGCAGGAGTCCAGATTTTCGATGAGTGATTGAAGTCCACACCTAAATTTACAACCTCGCATTACTGGTTTGACTCTTGCTGTGTCTCTGAGTGCAAGGTCTGACTGAAAAGATGACAGGCGATGAAAAGCTTTTTGTCTCAGGCAGCTGTAGACAGAGGTAGGGCTGTCTCGCGGCTCTGCCTGGCAGACAGTAACGGCTTCTAAATGGACTAATTAGCCGAATTACAGTGAGGTTGAGCTTGTCAGGCCTTAAAAAACCCCCAGGAATGGAATTTGCTGTAGGCAGCTGTCTCCATGAATGCAGGACATTTTGTAAAAGGGGCAAATTGCTTGTCTCACAATTCCACACAGAGGCATGCCGCATGAACACACACTCACATATACAATCACACACCATAGCGAATGCTTCCAGGGGAAAATAACCCTTCCTTCTTCACACACCTGTTTTAAAAAAAAATCCAAATAAGGAAGTGTGTCTTTCCAAAGAAATTAAGGCGTAATATTTGTACGGTGTGCTCTGCTTGAAAAGCTGATACCATTCATTTAAGTGTCTTGCTGTGCGCCTCCTCTCTTGGCTCCTTGTGAGCAACTTCCTCATACCTTTGCCCACGAGTCAAAGTTCTCAGACAGCATGTCAAGCTTATCTCTATCTGCCTGATGTCTACGGCTGGCGAACGGCTTTTATGGGGTCTGTGTTTTCTGTGACGCATTAATGACACATTGTTGATGCAGATCTCATATCTCCAAGACACAAATAACACACAGTCATTATGTGACGCTCAAATTCAAGCAGAAGGCTTCAAGATTCCGTGTTGTTAGTCCAAATGGCTCATGACACATTCCTGGTTCGTTACGTTGGTCGTGCTTCAAGAAACTGAAGCAAACAAACAGTGCCCTCTTTTGGCATTTTATAGAATCACTCCTACAATCTGGCTACTTAAGTGTTGAACAAACTTGACATTTTGCCATAATCACAAGTGTTCCAAGCCTTTGGTTAGGCTGGAAATAATTTTGTCACTGAATATTCTTTAAAATAGTGTTACGGCCTGTTTTTACCAAGTTAGAGTAACTGGCTGCAAAGCTCTGATTGTAAGTGCTCATCATAGATTGCAACATCTCTTGTAAATGTCTGGTGTCAGATCGTTGCATGCTATTCCCCATGTTCCCTGTTATGTAGATGTTGTCACTGTCAAATGCAGGCAAAAAAAATGCTTTTGATCTACATACAAGATTATGTAATAATAATAATAACTTTATTTGTATAGCACCTTTAAGAACAGTGTTCACAAGGTGCTTTGACAGTCAAAACACGTGAACATAAAAATTATCAGACAAGACATGAGGAGACAATTGTAAGCAATATGCAGGATTACTGTGTATAACAAAATTAGTGTGAATTAAAAAAACAAAATAAGATGAAAATGGCGTTACACTAGTTAAAAAGAGGCTCATATGAAATAAACAGGACAAGATATAGAATAAATGAAAAATTAAAACTAATTAACAACAACATCACACCAGGTACTCAACCTTCTTTTCTGCATTCGTTCATCAGGAGACAGAGAAGCTGGAGGAGGAGAAAGCAGACCTGCAGAAGGAGATCGAGAGCCTGCAGAAGGAGAAAGACAAGCTGGAGTTCATGCTGGTTGCCCACAACCCCGTGTGCAAGCTGCCCATCGACGATCGCCACCAGCAACCAGGGCACCAGCAGCAGCAGCAGCAGTGCGCCCCGCTCCCGCTGACCATGCGCCCCAACATGGGCACACGGGCTCAGATGAACCAAGTGGTGGTGAAGCAGGAGCCGGAGGACATGGAGGACAGTGTGGGCAAATCCCAGCGCTCCGTCATCAAGCCCATTTGCCTGGGTGGCAGCAGTGTAATC
>OMNN01052215.1:5085-25955 GCA_900302755.1 Chromis chromis
GTGTGTGTCCGCCCACACACACACACACACACACACACACACACACACACACACACACACACACACACACACACACAGTTACTTTTACACAGACAGCTGTGGCTTGCAGCTACTCCTGTCATGACTTAATGCACCACCTGTTGCTGAATAGCAAGTTGGTCATTAAAAACACATTTAATTCATCAGTCTGTCACTGTCTTTCTCACTTTCTCTCTATTTTCAGTTTGGACTGTGAAACACATAGATCACCTTTTAACTATTAATGCACCTTTTTGTCTCTTTTTAATTTCCTTTTCAGTATTTGGGGTTATTTGGTCAATGTGTGATACAATTTTTAAAAAGACAGAAGATCTATCTGTATATTTTCTATAATTTAAAGGAAAGTATATTTGTCACTCTGCAATGTCAATCTTCCTCTCTCCATTATTTGTCTCCACTGTCTCCAAACTCTTAGCCCTGTTCTGTTTATTCCATCCATATGTCTGTCAGCATCTCTCTCTATCTGCCCCTCTTCACCCTTTTCCCCCTCGACAACAAACCCTTCCAGCATGTTGTCCTCACCGCCTCGCCCCTCCCGTTCCCATTTTTCTACAATGCTGCAAAGTGCTGATGAGGGGTAATTCAATAGAGACGAGAAGGCTAAGACAGTCTCAGGACACTGAGAGAACAGAGGGTCAGTGCAGGACATGGACAGACAGAGACGGTAGTGTTGAGCAACACAATTCCAATCTACATGACAGCTATACTGCTTGGAATGTAGGTTACATCTTATCCTCTTTCTCTGTCTTGAGCAATACATTACAGTACATCCAGTAGCTGAAATAAGTATTTAGGTAATCATGTAGGTTTGACTTTAGAGGGACAATTCATATTTCATTGTTTCAAATACTTAAATAAAGCGACATTTTCTTTATAAGCGATGTCTTGTGGCAGTGAGAATAATAACTGCCCTCTCTAAGGAGCACAGGTGCACATGTCATGGTATCTATTATAGTGCCTGGGTGGGTAGTTTTACACTTGACACCATGTTACATCCTCTCCTACTAACAAGGATTTCCAGCTCTGTGTTGCACACAAAATGCAGCTGGCTAAATATTTGATGTTAAATCCTGAGGAGTGTGTTGTTAGCCAGTGTTACCTCAAAGGCGTTAAATCTCATCCAGTTCTTTTTAGAGAAAAGTCGTCTAAAATGTTTCGCTGAATTGCCTACAGCCTCAGGTTTCTCTCTAACCTTCCACTTTTCTTTCATACATGCACCTAGAAATGATTGGCCTTGACTAAACAGGAGCAAGACGGTGTGTCACATAAGTGGAAGAAAGAGGGAAAAAGAAGATGGAGAGCTACAAAAACAGCACAGATAGAGATTGATACATGAATAAGGAGAGGGTAGAAGAGGACATGGACACAGAGAAAAAGGAGCATGTTTGTTGTTAGAGATGAAAACTGAAAGGGTGCGAGGCATAAAAGAGAAAAAGAATGTAGATCTTTTTAGAATGACTTTGCCTGTGGGGAGTCAGAAATCCTAACAGTGAATCAAAATCTTTATTAAAATTTGTATAGCATAGATTGGAAGTCAGTTAGAGTGCTTCACATACACTACTAAAAGACAGGAATACTTGAAGAATTGGGAGGGAAAAACATAATAAGGATTTGTGATTGATAATAAAAACTATTATTTTACAAAACTGATGCATTAATTAGCAGGTAAAATAAAACGTTTTTAGCTGGATTTTAAAGGACACAGCTGAATCTGCCTTTTTGATTTCTGACAGTTTATAATAATCATAATCTAACCTTTATTGAGCCCCTTGGGGAAATTCCTTCTCTGCATTTGACCCATCCTATTCAAAGTTAACCATAACTATACATTCTAGGAGCAGTGGGCTGCCACGGTGCAGCACCCGGGGAGCAGTCAGGGGTTAAGGGCCTTGCTCAAGGGCCCACAGTGGTGGTGACTGGGACAAGTGGTCGCTCTCACTTTCCCACCTCAACCTCTTGCCAGTCCAGGGACTCGAACCGGCTACCCACCGGTAACAAGTTTGCTTCACAAACCACTAGGCCACCACTGCCCCCAAAATAAAAGTCATCTTTATTTAAAAAGCCCCTTTCTAATCTCATGTAACAAACTGCTTCACACACAAAACATTATAAGATTATTAAAAGAGCAGATCATAATATCCAGTAAATCCAAGGCTGTAAAAATGCACACATGCAAGTAAAACTAATAAATGAAACAAAAACAGAATAAACATAGTCACATTTTACACTGCCAAAGTGCATTTAAATGAGACATGAAAGCGGATCAGTCACTCAAGTAAAATCAGGAGATGCTCTGCGATACAAGTATGTTCCAGGAAGAGATTTTAAAGAGGTCACTGACTCTGCTGACCTGATTTCCTCCAGCAGCTCCTTCCATAGCTTCGGGGTTCTGACTGCTCTGTCACTTTTAGTTTGCAGCTGAACCTCTGGAACAGATAAAATACCTCTGCAGAGGATCTCAGGCTTCGTACAGGCTGGTTTGTAACTAATAGGTCATGTTTATAGCACAAAGAGGCCACAAAGAACCTAAAAAGTCAACAGTAAGATCTTAAAATCTACTATGGGAGGCAGTGCAAGTTTAGTGGCATAGATGGAAAGAGCTGCTGTAGTTATAAATTATTAAAAATCATAATCTACAACATTAATACATAATTACATGTTGAGGGAGCAGCTGGGTATTTGGGCTTGTGCAGGAAAGTGTGGATTTAAAAGGTTTGTTAAGCAGGCTTGGTCTAGGGCCGTGTAAGAATTGTAAATCATTAAAAAGACCACAAATTCATTCTTAAAGCTACAAAAGGGCAAAAGTAATTAAGGAAGGACTGGTGTGAAATGGTCTTTATTATTTTTCTGTCAAGGTTAAAACACCTGACAGCAGAATCATTTTCAACTTGTAAATTAATTGAGGAACCGTGCAAGACCTGTTAATTGAGCTGATTTGTTCTGAAAGTGTGTCTTTTTCTGCATCGTGTTGAAGTGGAAACATTTCAAAGTGTATAAAAGGTAGTTGTGATGACCTGTAATTACTCAGAGGCTGCGCTGGTTACTGCAGTATTCACTTGTAAGGCAGAGATCTCCGACAATGTAATCCTCTCTTCTCCTTGTTCAAGTTCAGAACATTTATGATTTATTTACATTTATTTATGATTTATCTGGGGCTTTTTTTAAAGGTGGTGGAGTTCCAGTTGAGTTAGGCTTTTAGTGTGTGGGTCCTTTGTTACATAATAGTCTCTTTATGTTGTCCCACGAACATGAGTTACTTTTCAAAGACAAAGTTGATGGATCTTTGATTTCATTTTCTGCCTTCCCATTTAAAAAAAAAAAAAAAAAGTAGGATTCATGTATTTTATGTTTTAGAGTTTGTTTCAAAAAGAAATTCCCACCTATAACACACAGGGCTTTTTATTGTTTGTATTTAAATATCTACATTTTATTTTTGTTGCTACTCATAATGTTTCCGTTACTCAGTGTTGCCTTTTATCTTAAACCTTCTTCTAACTTTTTACATAAAAATAGTGGCAACTGTGGCAGTGACACGCCCTAAGCTTCACCACACAGAGATGACAGAATAACTCGCGGCAGATAAGAGCGAAAATGACAGATTTGTGCAGAAATTAAAGAAGAAAAGAGTCACACTGGGCAAGAGAGAAGACCCGGGTGGAGATAAGGTCCAACGACAGTCAGATAAAGAGGTATTATTAATAGGCCTGTGTGTGATTTGTTAGTGCTGCAGAGAAAGCGATCATCACTCCAGGGCCAACAGTGTTTGCGTCATGTCATGACAAACCCCCCCACCCTTCTCAAAATAGAGAGAATCCGGAGAGGTGGGGATGTGGTTGGTGAGTGGGGGTATATGGGGTAAGTGTGAATGAGGTTTGGAGGCAGCTATAAAAGTCTTATTGTGTCCTCCTCCTCCTCAACTTGCTCATCTTACCTGCATCTCCAGGCCCGTCTTCGCTACTCCAATCTCCCTCCATCACCCTTTTCTCCTCTCAGCTGCACTCATCCGGCCCTTCATTCAGGTAAGACAGAAAAGACGTGTGAAATGCTGCAGCAGGCAATAGCTGTTAGAGGCAGAACTCAGAGGTCGCTCAGGTGCAGGAAAGAGCTCTAAGCCGGTGTGAGCAGAAGACTGAGCTGCAGTGATTGCTGGGATGATCTGTGACAAGCAGATATGTTGCAACTGAATGAAATACCTTTGCAAGCTGTATAAATAATAAAGCTAGAGTGACACGGACTGATAAAATATTTTGTAGCTGTCGAGTGTGTAGCAGCAGTGCTTTTGTATTAAGCTCTGGGTGAATTCTCTGCTACACACTTAGCTGACTTGGAAAATCCATCACAAGCATCAATGATTTAAGATTTCCGAGGCTGAAAACAAACACAACTTGGCGAGTTAAAATGGTTTAGTCATTACAATACTGAGGCGTACATGAATATTATAAAAAAAACTGGTCAGACGCTGAAGTTACATGTTTCAGTGCCACTTTTTTTATGTACTTGGAATGCTTTTTTAGTTCCCGATAAACTTAGCTAACCAGTAATGGTAATTCATGTAAATGTAGCATCAAAAGTTAATGTGACAACTTCCAAAGTCATCAATAATCAGAGTTAAACATCTTTTCGGAACAATCCAAATCAGTTTATTTTAGTTTTTTTTTTTAACACTTGGAGAGAATTTGGCAACATTTTTCTAAAATGAGTTTGGTTTGAGGTTGATTTTCTATCTCCTACATATACATATACATACATATCTCCACACTGTGACATGCTGCCTCCCTTTAATTGTTTTCTACTCTGCAGTATCAAATAAAAGATAATGTTAGGAGCAGGTGTTGGTCTACCGGGTGTTTTCTTGGCTCATGTGTCACCAAGAGCAGGTGTCTATACACAGAAAAGTGGAACGGTAGCCATGACTTTAAGTACAGTAGTTAACGCATGTTCTAAATGGTTTTCGTTGTTGTTGCTATTTTGACAGCTGTTCTTGAAAAGGGGGCCAGACTGACCACCTTTGGAAAAATAGACGTTACGAATAATACACTTGTACCTGTGCCCCTGACTCTGAAATACCACAACTTTGGTGAGAATTTTATGGGTTTAGGGTATTACGTTGACCTACTCTTCAAACTATTAACTTCTGCCTCCCTTAGAGGGGAAAAAAAAAAAAGTCGACTAGGAGTGTAGAACTGAAGCTACTTTTCTGAGAAAACTCGGCAAACGGGCAACTTCTAGTGTTTATTTATAATACACTCTTACAGGCAAGAATTGGCTTTCAGTCCCCAGTAAGAGTCTTCTCATTTGATGAATAGACACAATACGGTGCAAAAATATAGCCTTGCATATCCATCACAGTGGTTATATTCTTCACTGCAGGATAAATAGCAGACTAATCCTGTCGCACTGCAATTTTTGTTTTTATAGTTTAAACTACAGTGAGGGGAAAAAGTACAAACTCAAAGACGTGCAGGATTTGGCTTCTGCAAATGATGATTTATACTTTGGTGTTTCGATTACAGGGGCGGTTTCTCCAACCACACCTATCATCTTCTAACTTCAAAGTCAAAGCAGTTGTAAAAAAACAGTGAACTTTACATTAGGCTGAAGGAATGTCGTCAACCACATGAATGCCAGAGATGACTGAGATGCATGTCCTGCTGTCTTGTAAATTCTTACCTGTATGTTTTTAAATTTAACAACGCAGTTGTTCAAGATCCAGAACAACTTGACAGACTGGTTTACTTTTGGTTGGTATTTTAAGCACTTACTTCATACTAGAGATAGAGAGAGCGAGAAGAAATGGGGTAAAGAGACTGTGGACGTGACATGCAGCTAATGGTCCGGCCAGCAAGGAATCAAACCAGGGACTCTTTGCTCAGGTGCCTTTGTGGTATGTGTCAGAAACTGACTATCCAGCCCTTTTTTTCTTAAACCAACCAAAAGACGATGACCTGAGACATCTTAAACCAATGACATCTAGGCTTTCTATTTGCAAGACACTATCACAGATGGAAAAAAAATTTGCACGTCTCAAGACATTTAAAAAAAACAAAAATAGACGCTCACTAATTGGCTGTTGCTGCCAAAAGTCAGACACATAACAGGTGTGGAGAAAGCTGAGAAGAAGTAGACTGGACAGAAGGATGACTGTGACTATCAGTCTTTACTCTGTCACTGTGCTCTGGTCAGGAAGGGTAAGGAATGGGGTTTAAGACAGTGCAACCTGCAGAGGGACTATTAAAACTACCCCGCTGGGGCTCTGCAAGTGTCATCCACATATATCCTCTCTAAGGGACGATGTGTGATACACAGACAGACACAGTAATACACTCCTGCATACACACGGGAACTTGGGTCTTTTACAGACACAAAACCTATTTATCAAACATCGGTCTTGACAACTCAACACTTGCTCCCAGTGCTCTAAACGGATAAACAAGAAGATGGAGATCTTTCAGCTCAGCTGGGTCACCTACTGACACCTATAGGCTGCTGTTGTGTACTGCAGCTGAGGGGACATACTTTTTATTGTTCAGGAGAGCACAGCTGAGCAAATAGATGGGACTCATATTCAGCAGCATGTTTCACTTTTGTACTGGATACATAGAGCTGCACAGCAAAGTGTTCCCATTGTTTGGATTAAAGGACAAGGTAAAAAAAAAAAGTTCATAGACCAATGTCTGGAAAACATCCAAAGAGCATCAACCAGCTGCACTTGCTGTGATGTGTTTGTGTGTCTGTGTACAATGAGGTATATGTTTGTGTGTGCTTTGGATGTATGCCAGACTGTCTTTATGCCCATGTCTTTAATTCCAACCTATGGCCTTTAATCAACCCCTCCACTCCCATTGTGCGAAGTTCCACTGAGGACGTCTCTTGAATGCCTTCAGAAAATCCTTGCGGGCCCATCGAGGTCAAAATTCTCCTTGTGTTTGTTTGAGTGCTTCACCTCCTACATTTTCACTACGCGAGTTAGGACTTTAAAAGTCTTCCACTCCTGTGTGTTTATAAATGCTGTTGTCTACACCTCGTGGAAATAATGTTCTTTTACTTCTCACTTTGTACCCTTGTGTCTTCTCTGTCCCTTTCTCCAGCCAGAAAAATGGTAATGACAGACCTGTTAAAACCTGAGGAGATCAAGAAAGCTCTTGATGCCTTTGCAGGTGTGTAACAGAGTTGGCATTTCCAGAGGTTTGATACTGACAATGTCTATCTTTTCTCAATCTTTTTCTGTTTATTAATACTAATGCTGCATGAACAACTGGCTGTGATAGAATTCATTATGCCCTCTGATGTCCCGGTGGTTGCTTTGCCTTTTGTAGGAGAAACATTCGACCCTAAAAAGTTCTTTGAAATGATCGGAATGAAGGCCATGTCAGCTGAAAACGTCAAGAAGGTCTTCCAGGTTCTGGATGTGGATGATAGCGGATTCATAGAGGAAGAAGAGCTCAAGTAAGGGACTCCCACAGATGCAAAAACATGCAAAAAGCTTGGTGAGACAGATTCTACTATATAAAGTTGCTGTTGCGCACATTGTCATGTCACCCTGTACTTTTCTCAGGTTTGTACTGAAGGGCTTTTCCAAGGATGGCAGAGATCTGACTGACGCCGAGACAAAATCATTCCTCACAGCCGCAGACAAAGATGGAGACGGCAAGATCGGCATCGATGGTGAGAGCAAGGAGGATTTCTGTCTGTCTGTCTGTCTGTCTGTCTGTCTGTCTGTCTGTCTGTCTGTCTGTCTGTCTGTCTGTCTGTCTGTCTATCTATGCGTCTATCCCAATTTTATCAAAGGCTAAATAATTTCCTAAAATGGCTGGGAACTGTAGTTTTTAGCGAATGTTATTTATATTAAGATGTTTTTATGGTATTTTTTAACAGTTTGTGGATAATAATGGAGCTCTGTGGCAAAGAGGAATAAGACATGTCAGGTTAATGTTACACAGACAATGTAATACAGTCGGATCAGTCCATTGTTGGTCTTTTCATTGAATCTGTTGACAAAATGAAAATATGGAATATTGCCAGTTTTTCTACATCAGTAAAGTCTGTCTCATAATTTGTGCACATTTTCATTTCTGTTCATATCTTTTTTTTCCAGAGTTTGAGGCCTTGGTGCATGAGTAGGGGCTAGCTGAACACCCCCCTTCTTCTTCCTCCTCCTCTTCGTCCCTGCATTCATATTTTGTAAATGCCACCTTCAAACTCTTCTTACCTCCCTCTGGACCCCACGTGTGGCGTCAGACCAGGCCTGCCCTCTACAAAGCACTACCAAAAACATGCCGACAGGGAGTCACCATGAGGAGGAACATACAGGCATACCAGGCACCAGTTTCATTTTTAATTTTTCATTTTTTATACATATTTAACCACACATGCTGTATGGATTTCAGAATCATTCTTAATGATTTCATGAGGATAGTTTGTGGTCTAAATACAGGTGGTACTAGTGTTGTAGATGGTGTAGATGTTATGAAGACTCCTTAAATCTTAATTTCCTTCCTTTGTGTATTTCAGGTTGTGCATTTTGTCTTGATTGGTTTTATTTCTGGATGTTCACATATCCGTGCACTTTCCTCCCACTCCTCTTCCTCATCCACCTTCCCTCACCTCCTTCACCTCACCTCCTCTCCTCTATCCACTCCTCCTCCTCACTCCCTGCCTCTGATCAGATGATGTAGTAAACAAACTCATATATAAGGAGAGCTGTGAAGAGAGAAAAGATCTCAGTAAGAAATGATAATTAAAAAAAAAACTTGAGTAACTGTCTCTTTACTTATTGTCAGTGAACACAAAACATTGAACTCACAAAACACAACGCGCCCAACATTGCAAAACATGTCAATCATTAGACAGTGAAAAGGATTACAAATCTAAGTTCAACATTTTGGGAAATGTGATTATTTGCTTTGGTTGCCTCTATTAAAATGCAAATATCGATACAACTCTCATGTATGCAGACTCAATATGTCACTGAAGCTAGCAGCTATGTAGCTTAGCATATGGAATAAAAACAGGGCATAGAGCAAGACTGGCTCTGACCAGGGGTAACGTGCAAAGTTTACCAGCTGTTGGCTGTAACTCTACATTCAGTAGTAAGCAATAAGCGTATTTTCCAAAATGTCTAACTATTCCTTTAATATTTTACTATAAGAGACAAACTACCTATCAACATAAAAACTTAAATACTGTACAAAGAGTTGTTAAAACAACTACTTTAGTTTATGGTCCTTATGTTTAATTACTTAGATGTACAACAGCTTTTGGTGCAAGAAACACCTTATCTAACACTGTACACAAACTCTTCTTCTGCCCATCTGGCTCAGGTCCTTCACATTTCAGAGATGTCACTACACTCCCCTAAAACAAAAATGTATATCCTGCCTCCACAACCTGATCTCAGTTACAAACCCTGCCTGGATGAGCGCTGACAGATCAGGGGATCCGAGGAGCAGATCTGTCATTGGTTGTTGTGGGACGAAGCTTTACTGTGGCAAATGGGTTTGTGCCTCTGAAACGAGAGGATGACGGAAAATGTTACACAATACCTCACACGCTCAGCTGCTTTTGACCAACACAAATACACCACATGCACACACATGCACACACTCTAGGTTAGGAAACTAACACCACACTCGGGCTTGAGGAAGGTAAGTTTTGACTGTAGGCGGTGAGCTTGCTTCAGAGGTCATTTTTCTCAAATTCACATTTGACTGGTTTACTTTTTTCAAAACTTGTGTGTGTTAGAATCAGGGCTTCATCTTGGTACATAGCAATCTGGTTACCAAATGCATACCAACAACCACAAAGCTAAAGGGCATTTACAAAACACATACCTACACTTTAAACATGGTCCAATTAAGATTTTGATTTGACTTTCCTCAATAAAAGATACTGAAATTAATCATACACTGTATTTGGGACAAATAAACTTATTTTTTCTGTCAGCCCATACGCAAACAAAATTACCTGGGAAACAAGGGGTTTTCAGGTGGCCCATGGGGTGATAATGCCTACAAAAAGGTTTGTCAATGTGAACAACCAAAAAAAGGTGAAGTAGAATTAGTTTACTTTAAACAGAGCAGAAAACAACCCTCATTAGAAGCAAACGTGCAGTACCTGGACATCGGATGCTGATTCACCCTTCCTGTCAGGGAGGGGGGAGACTGGTCGAAAGTCTACTGAGCCCCTTCTGAGATTCTGACTTGGTGGAGGAGGAGGCGGTGGGGGAGGAGGTGGTGGTTGGTGTTCGTTGTAGCTCTTTGTTTGACTTGGTTTTGCCTCCATTGCTGGTTCTGCCTTTTTCTCAGGGAGCGGAGAGATCGGCCGAAAGTCTACAGAGGCTCGACGGTTGGGTGTGGCAGGGGGCGGGATATCACCAAAACTCTTGTTCTCTGATTGGTCAATGAAGGTGTCAGTGTCCAGCAGATTGTTCATACTGTGGCTTCTCAGAGAACCACCACTGTCGGGTTCAAAGGAGCATAGGGTTAGGGTTAAGGTTAGTTTGTAGGGACTAGTGACAAGACAATAATCTAAAATACTTTGCTAGAAGATAACACATTATAAAGCGTTCTTTCCCAATTTTCAATTTTCCCTGACAGGGTAATCATCTAAATGTGCATTTTAGATAATAGGACAGACATTCTGTGGTGTGATCTCTACAGACAACAGTGTTTTCTCTTGGTGTTCAGTGTTATGTTAACCACCAGACTATGGAGATTAGTTTGTGTCATTTAATACTCTCTTCAGTAATGTACTGTGCTGATTGACAGCAGTTCCTACCTTGTTGATAAAGTACTGGAGAAATCCTCAATAGGGGCCACATATGCAGCAGGGAACCAGCCCTGACTGGAGGAGATAAGACAGCTACACGTTAGACAACAGCAAACTCTAAACCCACATATCCTCCTGTCCTTCTACCAGGACTTCATACTGTAAAACATTCTATCAAACAATACACACTGTTATGACTTTCATACTTGAAATGAATGTACAAGTGTACCGTGTCTGTAAATGTAGATTTTTTTCTGCTTTAGATTATCAAACTACTTTTTTGTGTGACAGTACTTCTTGTGTTCTTGCCAACACGATAGAAACCTACACAAAATACATTTTAGACTTCATCTCACGGTTTAAAGTAACAAAAAATTAAGGTTTACCGCCTTATTGCGCAAAAATGACACTGTGTGGGTTTATTGAATTCCTGATCAATAACATGACTCAACTATTACATTTAGATTCTGAGATTCCTCTTTTCAAAACACTCTGCTATGTTCAACTTTCCAAGGCCATCAACCTACTGCCCATACAAGTGAGTAATCACAATATTGAGACCTTTTGGTTCTCGTGATAAATGAAAAATAATGGTAGAATTTCCATAACCAATTCTTTGGACATTTCGAATAGCTTATTCATCTGCTTATCTGATTCCACTGTCACTGTCAATAACAAGGAGGAGTAAGAATGTGGAAAAGTGAAGGTTGTGTCACAGCCACAGAAAAAGATTGCAGTTACTTCTGGTTACTGATGAAGACACAGATCATTACTTTTCAGAACTGATGAAAGATAAATCAGTGGCTTCTGTACCTGCATGCATGCACATATAGTCATAAAATGTTTTCATCCCCATTGGAAGCTTTCCCCTGTTGTTGCTTTTCAACATTGAATCATGGCCAATTTAATTTGGATTTTTGACAAGAATTTACAAAAAAGGACTCTTTCATGTCAAAGTGAAAACAGATTTCTATATGTAATTAAAATATTTAGTAGATGCACCATTGTCCAAAATCACAGCATTGAGTCTGGATGGATAGGTCTTAATCAGCCTTGCACATATGGACACTGCAATTTCACACTATTTTTCTTTACATAACTGCGAAGTGAACAGCCCTTTTTCTAAGTCCAGTCACAAATTCCTACTGAGACTGAGACTAAGCCATTTCAATGTGGCTTTTGCTGTATGCTTCGAGTCATAGTCTTTGAAAAACAAATCTTCTCCCAAATCGCAGTTCTCTTGCAGACGGCATCAGGCTGTTCTTCAGGATTTTCCCTTTACTGTATTCATTTTATGTATTACCTTTACAAACCTTCCAGGACCTGCTGCTGAGAATCCATCCCACATAATGATGCTGCCACCACCATGCTTCACAGTGGGGAAGGTGTATTTGGGATGATGTGCAGTGCTCGGTGTTTGTCAAACAAAGCGTCTAGTCTGATGGCCAAAAACCTCAATTTTGGTCTAATCAGACCAAAGAACCCTCTTCCATGCCTTCTAGCAAACCTTTACTAATAAATAACTCAGGCATCCGTTTTTGTTTGCACAGTCTCTCCCATCACAGCCGAAGCTTGTCACTCCTTCAAAGGAGTCATAGGTGTGTTAGTGGCCTCCCTCACTAGTCTCTTTCTTCTCAATCACTCAGTTGTTGAGGACAGCCTGCTTTAGGCAAATATACGCATGTGCCAAATTCCTTCTATTTCTTAATAGTGGATTAATTTACTATGCTTTTAGGGATATTCAGTGACCTTTTCACAGAGTTTCTTGGAATTTCTTTTGTCTTCGTGGAGTGGTTATAGCCAAGAGTACAGATTCATCAGTGACTGGACCTTCCTGATTTAAGTGTCTATATTCTACAATCACTTAAGAGAAATTCACTGCACTCAGATGATCTTCATTCCATTAAAGTCAAATTGGCAATGATTCAATGTTGAAAAGCAATAAACGGGAAAACCTTCCAAGGGGGGTGAATACTATTTATAGGCGCTGTAAATCTTTAATTTTAGATATCTACCGCAGGCTGCTGTCCGTGCGTCCATACAGCCAGCCGTTGCGTGGCTCCTGGACGAGTACGGTGATAGTCTCTCCCCTGTTGAAAGGTAGAAGCTTCGGGTTGGATGAGGAGGGGTGAGACACCAAGGCTCTCATGGCTCTCCCTCCTCCCAGACCCAGAGATTCCCCCACTGAGCTGGAACGAGAGCGGCTAGGGAGGGGAGACGGTGCTGGAGGGGGAGGAAAGATGAAGGAGGAATGGAGAGAGGAAAAGGTGAACAGAATATGTTCAGAGACAAAAAGTAATACCACCGATCTTCTTTGCCTTCAAAGGTTGTCAAATTATTAAATATTAATATACAGCAACTGCTATTATTGCATTGTGCCTCCCACCTCTAGAGGGCACTCTGCCCAGCGCCTGCTGCTCCCGTCTGGCCCAGGACATATCCTCATCTCTGGCTACTGTTTGCAGCAGGGAGCTCACTGACCCTCTCAACTGAGCAGACACAACAAACAGATTATAAATGAACCGCTGTGTCCACTCACAATTTTTATTTGAAACCTGGTAGAGCAATACTGCTTTCAGTTGGAACATTAAGACTATAGCAGCTGGTAAACACAAAACCAGTTGATGTTAATGCTGGATTTTGTCTAACCGAGTCACATAATAAACATCTGGAACAACTGCCCAATGTGTAGACATGAAAGCCGCACTTAGATAACAAAAACAGTTCTGAGTAATTATTGAACTGACATAAAATCTTTTAAATTCTACATTTGATGTTTTACTCATTTATAAATAAAGGTACTTCTATATTTCAGAATTTGCAGTACTTTGGACATAGCAGGGAAGTGCAGTGTTCATAAATCATGTCAGTGAGGCTCCATACAGACACTGGTGCAGTAACCTCAGCCAACACATCCTGTTTAGTCCCTGGAATACTAATTTACTAAAGCATAATGTTCCAATTGGATAAAAATAATTGACTTAATCAGATTGGTACCTGTGCCTCTTGGTCTAAATGGGTGGGAGTTCGAGCTCTGGACCCTCTGGTCTCATTCACTTTCTCTTTCCATCCATCAGCCTTTTGCTGGAGAGATGCGCTCGTCTGAAAACAGATGAAAGAGGTGAGCACCTCATTAAATCTCAACCTGATCAGGCAGCAACAAGATTAACACATACGCTTCAGTTAATGAGATTAAGGACACTGAGACGTGAGTTTCATTAGATAATCAAGCAATTAACATGCTATCACACTGATAGAATAAAAATGCTGGGAAACTCAAGGTCTTGGTGGCAGAAGGAACCCTTAACTGATGGTTACAGTTGGCTTAACTTCACTACACCTTCACCTGGTGATGGATTGCAGCTTCTGTAGCCGGTGTACTAAATACTAAGCAAACATTATCATCAAGTGGGAGATTCAGCAAAGTCAACCTGGACTTTGCATCGACTGTCATCAATCACAGCAAAATTTTATACTCAATGTTACGGAAGTTGCTGTTTACTCACAGTATTGTCTAAAAAAAAAGTAAGCAAAAGTTTTGTTAGCTAACTTTAACTATGAACAGTCGCATATTTTTTCGACAAAACCTCAAAATGATAATAATGAGAGATCTTCTTTTTTTCTGATACACTACAGAGAGTTCATGTATTTTAATATGCATATTATATTATAGGGGTTAGGGTTATGTACTAATATGCATATTACCCCAAAAGTTGCAATTCTGAATAATGTCTAACATGACCTTGCTCATTAGTTGGCAAAGCATGAACCTTGATCTGGAGCATGCTAACCTTGCTGTAGGTTACAGTGGTGACTAAACCACTCTAACCACTCCATTTAAAACTAATCCAGCACCCATCAACACTTAAAAACTGAGTTGAGCCCAAATTTCACTACGCCCCTCATGTTACTTTGAATAAAATTAACTTTGGTTCAAACTTTGGTTAGAACAAAATTAACTTTAGTGGACTTTGGTTTAGTTTGGTTGTGTGTTGCTGGTGTGTGTGTGTGTGTGTGTGTACCTTGTTTATTAGAAACAGCAGTGACTGAGTGAGGCCACAGTGTTTCTCTGCTAAGAAGCGATACCTTCTCTCTTCCTCCTTCAGGATCTCCTGCTGGCTCTGTCTCAGGTACAACATGTATTCACTGTTCTCCTAAAAATGCATACACCACGAAGCATGAATACATTCACAAATACAATGGTACAGATGTATTACTACTGAACTATGTGTGTGTGAATGTAGATTGTATATTACAGTATAACTCACTGTGTGGTTGTGTGTGTGTGCCTGCATAGTGTTTATGTGTGTATGTTTGTGTAACTACCAGAGAGTCTCTGAAGGTTCCACGCCTAAGCTGCTTCTCCAAAGCCTCTGCCTGGTTCCTCACCTCCAGCTCATACACTCTGCGACTACCCTGCGGCACACAAACAGTTTAATTTAAGAACGACAAATTTGACTAAACTTGTTTGTGAAAGGTGCAGCAGGTAATGTTCATGCTGGTACTGTTTTATCTCTTCATGCACTCTTATCCTCTTATGACTTGTGATGCCAGTGAGGCAGCACTTCCCAGCTCACCTGTCTTATGCCAAGTCAAGTCTAAAGTCAATATTTGTGACAAAAGTAGGAATGTGTGATTTACAGTATATTGATTAAAAGTGTTGGTTTTTAGAATGTCTGTGATTTACCTATGGTTTTATGTCATAAGCATACTTAAGAGACATTTTTAGTCTACCCACTAACCAAATCTGGTCTTGACCAAATTAGTCTTGCTGAAGAATTTAGACTCAGATGCATGAACATGACCTGTTCAGAAACCTGCCCATTTAATTCAGCTGGATAAACAGAGCATGTGCAGATACGGTATATGATGCCTGTTATTATGATTATTCTGTCAATGAGAACTTGTACATGTAGATGAAAATGCAATGCAGACATCCAGCGATCAGCCAAAAGAGGTTGTTGGTTGTTTACGTTGGAGTTCTCTTATGTGAATGATGCTAATGGAGCATGTGTAAAAACATAGCAAATAAATATCTCACTCTTACTCAGAATTTTCTTTCTGTTCAGCTAATACAGTAATGTAACAAATTAGGAGAAATGAGAGGATAAAGAAGACACAAATAATCGCAACATTATATTTATACAGATCTCCCATTGAGTACATATAATAGCTGCCTCACCAAATACACAAGTAACCTAACTTCAAATGTAAAAATGCCCAGTAAGGTTTCAAAAATTCATAGACCCAACAACATCAGCTATTCCCACTCCTTACACTCACATCAATGTACTCCTCATCCAGCTTGATATTCTTCTCCATTGCTTGCAACACCTCTACCTGGAACCATCGAAACTGCAGCAGGGACAAAGACAATGCCCCTGTGATGCATCCAAATCATTATTTATGGATATGGTCCCCTTGTTCACACAGTAGTTTTAATTATCAGGTTGACTGCGTTGTTTGACTAAATCTATATGCAAATGTGCACCTTCTTCAGGACAACGTTTTAATCAGAGGCCATCCTTTCCTTATTCACATTGCTGAAAGCCACCGTAATTAAGCACAAGGGTGGGCTAGTGGCACAGTGAATTTCAAACAAACAGTGAAATACAAGGACAAACTGATCTCCCAAAAGCATTGCATACAATTCAGCTTTTGTTCAGCAGTTTGTTACAAGTGAAACATGATTCTGTTTTCATCTTGCACAAACTAAGCTTACTTATTCATAAAAGACTGAAAGATTTTTGGGGATTGCTTGTTACAGCAAGATTTACGGGTCACTTGATAATCATTTCTTGTGGCTTCATCGTCACCTGCCGTGATTAGAAAATACTGAAAAGATGAAGTCGTTTTTAACATTTTCAAAACATGTAAATTCTAAGATTTAGCCAGCATTTCCAAGAATCCTCTATTTACTGAAATGTACTAACCACTCCCTCCATCTCTGCAGTGAGTCTCCTCTGTGTTTCTGATATCTGGATCAGGACATCCCCTAGTTAAAGCAAAAAAGAAATTTGACTGACCAACACCAGATCAGACCAGCACACACATCAAAAACCCACTACCACAAATTTCAAACTATAATGCATTCGTGGGCCTGAACAGTTTCTACATCCAGTGACATTCTGGTAATTGATATAATGCTTTAATGAATATACATAAACTGCATATCAGTAATTTAGGGAATGCCAGTAATTTGATATATAATGTTAACACAATTCAACACTACTCAAGTCATCATGACATTCTTTTGATCGCTGGGCTGCTAAGATGGTGGAAAGTTAGCCAAGCCTTTATATTATGGGTGACTCTGGCCTTGTCTATTGTCATGGATTGTGGTTGAGTTAATGAATTGAGTGCAGCTGAAAGACTGTCCTCATGTATAATTCAAAGGCTGCCACTCAATAGGGCCCCTGGTCACGCTGTGGCTCCCTGACCTTCTCAGTTAGCCAACTTAGCAGCACCACGTGTGTCATGCTGCGCTAGCACCGATGTACGAGCTCTTCTTAATGGGGACGCGTTAGCATAACACTAATTACCACTAACAATGCTATCACACATCCCCAGGGTCAGAGTGAAAGTGAAGCTTGTGGAAAATCTACGCTCATGCATGCACTTGTACAGGACACAGACAAAAAGATATGTCAACACAAACATGCACACACAACAGAGGACACGAAAGAGCAAAGTTTTAAGGTCGCTGAGTGTGTGTGGTATTTTATAATGTGGGGTGCGTCAGTATGATGGGGCTTGACATTAACTTGATAGATCACTTGACCATCTCTGGAGGACAATACTGTTTCTGTAATGAATGCACTAAATTAGGGGTGAAACCTGTTGAGTAATCAATCACAAATATAAACACACACACACACCAACATGCATTCTTACCAAGAGAACGAGATGAGAGCGTGTGAAGTGCCTGGTCACCCATCTTAGCCACAGCACTGAAGTAGGACTCACTGCAAACTGCTAAGGCTGACATAGAAACACACACAAATACAAATTTTAAAATTTTAAAATTTTAAAATTAAATCTTCAAAAATACACAATAAACCTACAGACTCTACAGAAACATCACAGCCAATCTACTCCTAATAGGGTCAGTCAGTTCTGTTTTTATTCATTATGAACGCAAACTTTGGAGGACTGACATGTGATATGTGATTTTGGTCTAGGAATAGCCCCGTGCCAGTGGGTATAGTTTTACCACATTGCCCTGTTGCCCTGTGACTGACGGCCTGCTCTTGTTTTATCAGGCAGAGAGGTGCATTAATGATGCATGCTGCTCACCCAATTACCAGTGTAACACATATGATAAAGATTGAAGAAATGTAGATAGAAGGCTGAGTGAAGACAGACAAGCATATACAATGTAATGCATAGAAAAGGTTCTGTTAAACCAACTCTTATTTTGAGGAACAACTGATTTAAACTCTGCTCCATAATGTTATCAGCTCTGAGCTAAATTCAAATTGCCTTATTTTATTTACATATATTGTGAGTACTAACTTTATTTTTGCTGACTGCTTTACTGTATGACTGCAAAAAAGGCCCTTACAAACTCAGTGACTTCTAGCTTCAGGAAAAACAAAATCGACTTTGCAGGCGCATTAAAAAACAACTCAGGTAAAAAGTTCAGTGCTACAAAAGTGCATATTTTGGAATTTTGTTATAGTTGGTTTGTGACCTGCATTTAAAGGTCTCCTTGTTACTTAACACATTCTAAATCTCAGAGCCAGCCCTACCAAATGTGGCGCCCTAGGCGAGATTTTATATGGCGCCCTCCTCCATCAGCGATTTACATACGCTTACAAAATAAATCGAATAGCTTTGTTTTGTAGTAATATTAATTGGGCATTGCTTTACATTTGAATCAATGAGAGCTTTTCCATTTTAAGAGTTAATAGTAATAACTAGTTTTAATATAATTATATTGAAGGTGGAATTTTTCCCGACTTTGTGGCGCCCCCTGGAGGTCACGCCGCCCTTAGCATTTGCCTATATTGCTTAATGGGCGAGCCAGCTCTGCTACATCTCAATGATCGGTGTAAAATCCTGTTCTATGATCTATGCTAACTCCTACTACTACACCCACAGTATTAGTTCCACTAATCAATATTTTATCACGTATTGCATAAGCAGCACGTTGTTTGCTATTTTTAAAAACATCATAAAAGTACAACACATGCCACCCGGTCACTCACAAACTAACTCACCTTGAAAAGCCTTTACATAGCTGTTTCCTAGAGCAACAAGCCTCTGGAGGCCTGGGTTGAAGTGCTCCATCAGGTTCTGCAATAAAACACATACAAAATACACCAACAAGCAATAAAAAAGAAACTCAGCTGTGACTTCAGGTGTAACAAAACACAGTGGAAGCTAAAATCTGGTTGTTTCTCACCAAAGTAGCACCGGGCCACGTTCAAATTCTTCATCCCATCTTAAATACTAAAACCGGACTTTCCACATCATGAACAGAAACCAAAAGTAGAGAATAAGGAGAAGATATAAACTCACCGAATAGACGGTTAAAGTTGATTTGTGCAACTGGTCACTGCTGACTCCTGACATGGTGACCGAAGATAATATTCAATTCAAACAAAACTTGAAAAGAGATTGTCAGAGATAGAATAGGTTACTGTAAAACGTCTTTATTCCCATTCAAACTTCTGAAGAGGTTTCCTCGGGCCTGTCTTGTCCTGTTTAAATCAGCGTCTTGAGGCAGTGAAAGTCACCTTCACTTCAGTCCCACTGGTTCTGCTGTTGTTCCCAAGACTGATAACGCCTGTCTGATAGAATGATAGTGCTTTCCCCTCTCTCCAGTTTTCAGTCATTCGTTAATGAGCTCTTTTACCCCCCTGTCATCAGCAGTTTTCATGGAAAGAGCGAGCAAGCAAGTGCGAGGAAGAGAATAGGGAGTAGGTGTCATCGATATGACCAGGCCAGGTAAATTATTGATTGCAGACCTGAAAGGAAAGGAGAAGGAGGACAGCCAGCTGCCTAACTAGCTGTGACGTAGACTCACACCTAAGGGATAACCTCAACTTTGGAGAAACAAACTGCTAAAAAAAAAGGTACATATCAAGTACTTAAATGTGGCTACAAAAGAAATTACTCTCAAAACTGGGAGCAACACTTTTCACAGTTCAAGCACTACGATGAATTATCTTAGTCAGTCACACATATAAGCCCAACTGTTTTGTAAGATTCAAATCAAATGTCTATGAGAAATATACTGCAAATCTATCACACAGCAAATGTGAAAATAATAGAAGGATCATCCATTCTGTTCATCACAGACTATTGCTTCTTAAGCTTTTTTGCAGCACACATATTTTGCAATTGCTCGGTTTGATCGATAGGTGTTGTAAATCGCTTGTGTTGTCTCCATAACCGGTGGATGTTGTTGCACTTAATGGGTATTGTTGTAGTCGGCTTGAGTGAAATACGACCTCCTCTTTGGTCTGCTGCCTGTGCATGTATGTGTAGCCACTTGTGTTGTGAGGACGTTTGTGAGTTTGAACAGCTCAGTGATACAGGAGGAGAAAGGCAGAAATCCCCACTCAGAACCAGGCAGCCACGGTTTTACATCATGGCATTCATTCTGCCCTGGTTCCTGTTCTCTGTTTGCTACTCTAGTCTTTTTAGACCAGCCACTCCCACCAGCTCTGCTTTCCACCCTGCGGCATCATCTGATATTTCCCGCCCCTCTGCTCACCTTTTCCCACTCTGCTCATTAGTCTACCAGTCCACCGAGTGCACTTTACTTGATTGTCACTTGATGTGCACTCCGGCATTCTTCTGGTTAGTATTCTGCCTGTTTTTGGACCATACCTGATAATATGGACTTTGCTTGACTGCTCTGTTTTGTTTTTTTTGTTTTTTTATCTTTGTCTGCCCGCCTGTTTCCAGCAACCTTTGAGAAAACTAAGTAAATCTGTTTTCTACTTTTACTGGCTGGTTTCACGCTTTTGGGTCCTTGATCTGAAACTTGACACAGAATTTAAATTGGAATTATTATTCATTAATCCACATAATGCTCTATGTGATGAATTTAT
>OMNN01052219.1:0-26790 GCA_900302755.1 Chromis chromis
TTTTCATTTTTACTTTTATATATATATATATTTTTTTTTTTTTTTAACTAGCTCTCTCAATGAATATCACTGCTGCTCTAACAATCTGCTCTGGAAAGTTTGGGATGTTTTGCAGGCAGCGCTTGAAAGAAGCTACTCAAATATCAATATACGTTTCAATAGCTCTTCTGTAGGCATTTGGTAATTCACCCATGACGCACGTCTAGTAAAGTCAAGTCACCAGTATTTATAAAGCACATTTAAAGCAACAGCCAAAGTGCATTATTATATTGTAGTTTAAATAAGGTTAAATATAGAGATTAAGACAGGTTAAGTAGTATTTATAGTGTGGATTTACCTCAGCAATTGAAATGTTCAGGATTAAAATCATACAAAAATTAGATAAAATACAACTTTGCCTGCAGTGTAGTTATATATAGATTAACCAGACTAACTTTGGACTAAAGTTATGATCCTACAAAAAATATACATAGAACCCCAATAAATGAAGGATTCTCTGGATCCCCTCTGAGCACACTTTTGTTTTACCGTTAATGTGAGGGTTAAACCTCCTTGTTAAAACTGACTTAATTGTGCATTATGAAGTAGTTTCAAGCAAAGAAGCGTTGACAACATTTTCACAGTACACTTATTAGTATTTATTAACAACATCTTTTTCCATCACATTTTTTCTTAAGTACAGTGTACATACGTTCATTTCAATTGCAGCCACAAATATCAAAGATATTTACAGGTTTACATATACAATATATACATATGCACAGGAGGCATGTACACAAGGCTTCTGTGTGTCCCTGTGGGGTTAAAGCTCACACATTTGGCTACAGCCTCAGAGTCATGAGAGAAGTTCACAAACAAGTCCATAAAAGACGATACAGCAAAAAGACAAATAAAACAGGATGAGATTTACAGGATTTACAATTAATACAGGTTGAGTGAGTGAGAAAGACAACATGTTGGCATGTACAGTATCCTCTACTAGGGATATAAAGAAGGAGAAAAAAAGAGAAAGCTTCACATCGGCAACTCAGTTGTCAGAAACAACATGTCAAAGATGTAACAGTATGTATAACATATGACACTGCATGTACACATTTCCATATCAACAGATATGAAATATGTCAATCCTCATTTTTATGACAGGGATTGAGATGATCATAAAGCATCCTGGTTGTTTCTTCAATAAACACATACGTACATATGTACAAAGGAAAATAAACATTCAAACAACATCCAACTACAACAAGTTCACTTCTCCATCTTCCAGTCTTTTTTTTTTTTTTTTACCATTATGTGCTTCCCTTTTATAAATGCATATAGAGCAAAGACAGTAGCAATGGCAACATGCATTAAAAGGCGCGTGAATGTTTTAAAATTTGACTTCCACCTCATTTTCCTCAGAACCTTCCTAGTTCAGTTGGAAAAATCTCACAGGCCTTAAATAGATTTAAATACTGCAAGAAGCACGACTTTCTGGCACACATGATTTCAAAAAAAAAAAGAACAAAAAAAAGAGTAAAATCAGAACTAATAAATATTTAAATATTGTAATTACTAAATTAGTACCGGCCGTAGCCCGTATTTTGTTCGCTATTAGGGAAATAAAGCATTTTGGGAAGAGATGCTTTTCTTGTAGTAGCTGTCCTATAAATAATAATATTGTAAATAATGCAAACGTTGGTTAAACATTGCAGGGATGTGTGCAAACTAGCTGCTTTTACTATTTTAGTGGTTTCAGTACTATGGTGAGGAACTAAATCAAGCCCTTCAAAGCACAGCTGTTTGGCTACTAGTTTCAACATCACATTATTACGGCTTCTTCCTAAACAAACAAAAAGCCAGTGGGATGGGAATGAGATGGAAACAGACTGGCTGGCAGGTTTCTGTAAACGACTAGTCGAAACTGTAAAACTCTAACACATTTAAACGTGTTCAAATCAAACACCAAGTCAATGATGTGAGAGCAAGTATCTGACACTTTGTCAGTTTGTCCATTTTGGATTTTTAACCCCCAAAATGGGTCACAAATTAAGGCGGTATCGCTGTTCAAGTTCCTCACAATGTTTATATGTCAAAAGTATAAAGTTGTTGTCAACGCAGTGCTCAAGGTCATTAATGTTCCATGTGGTATGTACAAGGAAGTAAACTGCTCAGCTTCAACGAGTAGCACCAATAATATGCTGACAAGCTCCCGACACATTTTATGGTTTTGTGCAATTTCAACTAAGAATGAGACCAATCTGTAAAAACATTACTTTTCCACAATACTCAAAAGTATGTCATACAAAAAGTAAGGCTTTTGAGATCTGACTAAACAAAATAAAAGAGTGTCATGCCAGGAAAAATACAGAGGGTAGGATGTTTGTCTTTCAGCGTGGCCGAAACAATTACACTTTAGAGTCAATAGAGTTTAGTACGTGGAACAGCAGCAGTGTGACTGGACAAGGCAGTGTCTGTACGATCCGACAGGCTCAGGTCCATTGGTCCCGCCCAGTGCAAAATGCCAGTGGATCACCCGATTGGTCCGTGGGTCTTCTAAAATGTGCTACACCATGTTGGCCAGTTCCGTTGAGTCTGTTTCTGAATCTGCCTCGTTGTCCCTGCGAGAAAACAAGAGACTTCAGTTGGAGTTTTGCTTCGCAGATGGACAGGCACAAGCGTTTTCGTCTTTCACAGCCTTACCTCTGTTCTTGGAGCAGTTTGCGGTTGCCTTGCCTCCTCACCTCATCGATGGGATACGAGTACAATATGCAGAGACCAATTATGATGAGGCCGACGGGGGCGGCTGAAACCAACAGTTTCAGAGTTAAATCCACTTCTGCTGGCTGAGAGCAGCCTCTACTGATGTAGCCTGCAAAGCTGAAAGAAGAAAAAAAAACAACACAACATAATTATCAAACAGAAAATAGACTTGAAGACTTCATTAAATTTTTAGTACAGCTGAGATGTTGACATGAAGAAGAAGTTGAAAAAAGAAATCGCTGATCAAAGGGCGAACACTGGTGCAGTCTGTCATGTGATGCACACACACAGCACACACACTACAGCCTTACTGTATTAAATCTAATGAAAGTGAAAGGAAATCCTTGCTTTGATGAGGGATTTGGGTGCAGGGAGATTTGACTTAGCCTTAGGTAGACTTTAATATTTTGACTGAATCATTTTTATTAATTTACAGTATAGTACATGTTTGTGCCTGTGTGAGTTCTTACTCTAAACTGAGAGTGGAGATGCCCAGGGAGACTCCAGAGGCAAACTTGGTGAAGAAGACGTAGAAAGAATAGAAGAGGGCTTCGTGGCCGGTGGAGTCAGGGTTTTGGACTTGGAAATCGTCAACAACATCCGGCAGCATAGACCTGAAAACACAAAATGTTAGTCAGAATTAGCCTTATATGTATATTACTTTTAAGGCAAAAAAGCAATCCAGATGAAGAGTCAGCAGGGATCTTACCAGGGCAGCAAGAAGGCTGCAGCCACTCCAACCCCAGCAAAGAAGGAAACGATGTAGGTGACAATCAGGTTACTCTTCAGACAAACGACCAGGATCATGAAGGGAACCACAGACTGGAGGGAACACATTGAGACATCAACACATTGAAAGATTTACTTCCCAAAACAAGTCTCTTAATGGTGCTACAGTGGTTTTCCATAACTCCTAGAATAACACTTAATTCCTGCCAATGTTACAAGCTTCATATGATTTGGACAAGATTGTGAGCCTTACCAAGGTTCCAGTGTAAACTGCCGTCTTTTTCCCAAAGCGAGTCAGAAACCACTGCCAGAAGGGGATGGCCAGAGTAGCAGAGAGCTGAGGAAATAAAAAAACATCCCAAGTTTGGTTAACCAGCTGTTTTGCCAAAACTCAAATGAGTTCCTGTAAATTCCACAAAAGGCCCTCTATAAACAAGTTAATGCAGCCTCTCTGTTACATAACAGGAAAGAAACAAGTGTGATATTAGAAATATTCTCAAAAAGCTTCAGCTTCCACCCGAGTTCGACAGGACTTGAAATGTTGTGATGTAGAAGCACTTTGACCTCTCTTATCTGCCGAACACAGCAGTGACTATGGAAGACAATATGGCTTCTACAGCTCTTCCCAAAACAAATCTGAGCTCAATGTCATGCAGAATTCCACAGAGGTAACCGTCTGACTCTACAGCGCGCTCAGATCAGTTTGGCCTCTGACCCCTGCATGTTTGACTAAGGTGAAACTAACACAAAGCCATTGTGCAACAGTATTTTTCCACATTTGCTTATGGATACAAGCGAAATACTGAGCTGAAAGATAAACCGCCTACACATCACTTCTGTCTCGCTGCACAGTCATCTGTGTTACAATCACATTGTTCTGTGGCTTTCACAGCTGTTTCATGTGGTGTCTCACTGTGAGTAAACATGCAGAATTTCATTTCCTTTCTATTTGCATGTGGAAGATATTTTTTTACATATATTATCTTGTAGCAGCAGTGTGTGTGTGCGCACTTGAAATCAGTTCATCTTCAAAATCCAAAGTCCATGGCACTTTCCTGCACAGACACCTCCCTCAGCCCTATGAGTCTTATCAGCCCTTTCCTTAGATATCAAACATTATTATCATTTAATAAGGTTTTATCTTCTAAACACCTCATAAATGATGTTGTTTACAACTGACCTCACCGTGTTTCTACTAAACGAAACTGAGGAGCACAACATGGCTACTTCTGCTACAAACACTGCCCAGTCCTTGAAAATTAGTTAATTTGCTGCGCATCAAGGCTGGAGAACAATGTTCTGTACAGCATGCGTCCTGCAACGTGCCTCACAGTAGCAGAAAGGACACACAAGGTTCTTCTTGTTTGTCCCTTATTAATGAACTGCTCTCAAATAATGTTTCATTACATTTGACCTTTACTATTTTGATCCAGTAACTGACAACTGGTCTGAGACACAGGTCCTTATATAATACCTGTAATTTGATTTGTCTAACTTATCTTAGCTCTAATAAGATCTGAACGGCTCAGATTAGTCTGACATCGCATCATATTACTGAAGGTGAGGATTAGGATCTCTTCCTGCTCATTATTGGAAACTTCATAAAAACCATTTCTTTGAATAAATGTACTTCAAAAAAGGTCACTGCCTTGCCTCTATAATCCTTTCCATAAAGTAAAGGCTCAAAGCATGTAATCTTTTCAACCTCACTAACCTGTGCTTTCTCAGTCGGTACAGTTGTGCTGTGTGAGAGCCAAGCACATCTATGGATTAATTGGGTTTAATACCTGTCAGGATCTGAGGGCCGAGGGATTTCTTTGATTTTAGCTTTTTTTCTGCGGACAGGCTGATATGAAAGGGAGGCTGTGACATGAAAGGAGAAGTGAATGTGGCTCCACTACTGTCTGTGGGAATGGGATGGCATTCAGGCAGACCAGTCGGAGTGGACACACATCATGGAAGGAGTCACCCAGGAGCCTTGCTTTATAACGGAGTACAGAGCGGCCTTGTAATTGAGGACAATTTATGTGTTCGCCTTGGGAGGGAAGGCCTTTGTCTGCACTCTGAAGCCGTAACTTATTCCACACAAATGGGCGGCCCGAGGTTTCGTATGCTGATTGAAATACGGTCTTTGCAATGGGAACAGTTCACCTATCTGTGTTTGTTTGGAAGCACCACCTGTGGATGTGTGTGGGTGTGCTCACCATGATGACCAGCAGAATATTCTGGAAGTCGTTTCTGAAACCCAGCGTGGAGCTGCAGAACAGAGCAAAGTTTCCCTCCAGGAGCTGCAGGATGAAACAAAGAGGCTCACTCAGTCATATTTTACTGCCTAAACACACAAATACAAACACTTCGGGCCAACCTTGGAGATGCCAAGTAAATTCTGGCCGAGAGCACAAACCAGTGACAGACTACCAACATTAAACATAAGAACCGGTTGAACTTAAGCCCTTTTCAGACTTTGGATACACAACATTGCTGGCTTCATCACTCTGTTAAAGTGACAGCATTCAGTCATTCAGACATCACTTTTACCTCAATGTTCCTCAGATACAGCCACAGTAGTAACAGAGAGTGCGACAGTGCTTGCACAATAATTAACAGTACATCAAGGTTCAAGGAGCTACTTATAAACAAAAATAAAACCTAAACTAACAGAAAGCTTTTCAACGTGGAGACAGGATGGATGAGATCCAACAGCAGGTCACACTGAGTATTTCTCTTCACCTGACAGGTGAGCTGTCTCACACACACAGTCACACTTTAACAGCTTGGATAGAGCTCAACCTGAGGACTGCTGCCAAGTAATTTAACTGTGGCTTATAAGGTCTGATCCTTTTATTAAAGTCTAATTATTTTTCTCTCATATCTAGTGTTTTATTGCAGTTATTTTTCCATTATACAATCTCAGCAGGACATTTGCTACAGTAGCCTAATGAGGGTGCACATGGATATATTCCCATAACAAAATAAAGAACATGACCTCGCTAATAAATAAAGTAACTACCAAAATTATGTTGGCATATTTACTGCCTATCTGTGAATGGGACTACATGCAGACTTTTGATGTTGTAAGTGATACATGCTAATGCTGCTAGTTTCAACCTAGTAAGATTTCTAACACAGCTTTTATGTAAGAGTGACCTGGATGAAGCTGACAAGTTCAGAAGATGACAGATGAATAGAAAGAAGTTTGTCTGAAAGGGGCTTTCAGTTACCAAAAAGCAAACATTGAGAGTTAGCAGAAAATGACTAACATACTGTACATAAACTCATCCAGACTATAGAATAAACAGTGTGTGTGTCTCTTATACGCACCATGAAAGCTAGTGAGGTAAAGAGGAACACCATGACCAGTTTGGCGTATGGTCCATGCCCCATCACCAGCTTAATCCCTTGGAAGAAGGACATGGGCTCTGACCTGAGACGACAAGACTCTGGAAGGAGGAAATATGGGAAGAATGAGCAGAAATGCTAAATTAGATCCACTTGAATACATTTCAAAATCTTTTGATGTCCCCTTCCCTGTTTTTTTTTTTCATTAGTAACTGCATTTTAGGCTCATCCTTTACAGAACAAAAAGTGTCTTATCACCAGTCACAAGGCTTCAAATTTAACCAAAGCCTGTGTGCTGTCAGACAGACTGTCAGCCCACAATCATGCCATAGTCCACAGCTATAACTGTGCATCCCTATTGGACGAGAGCAGAAACGTCACTAACAGCTCTGTCACATGAAAGACATTTGTTTATCTGCGACCAATTGGGAAGCTGAAATTGAGTAACTTAGGTTTCTTTTTTTAGCTTTCACTGACTTGGGCTTTGGAAAAAACAAATTAGGTACTTAAAGGATAAAAAGGATGGAGACAGTTTGGCAGAAAGATAAAAGTCTCACCTTTTTGTTCTCTCACACCGAAGAATAAAACAATAGCACAGAGGATGTAGACCAAGCAGATGACACCAGATGCAATCATGTAAGCTGCTTTCTGTCATGGGGGAAGAGAAGGGCCACAGTTAGCAAACACCATTTGTTTTCTGACTCTCACTTTCTCTCATCAGCTCATGTTGTTTGAATAGTAATTCAAACATCGACAAGAAATGACCATTAGCTTTTACTTGTCAAACACAGGACTAATATATAAACTTGTTTACCGTGTGGTCCAGGGAGATGACAGGTTCTGACGCATTGAGCCCAACAGACATGGAGGAGTTGCTCAGGTCTGCCACGATGTCACCGGGTCCTGGGAGGCAGGGAGCGTTCGCCATGCCTACTATCTGCCCCTGGATAGCTGTACCGAGCACAGTGCCCAAAACCTCCACCGTCATCCCTGATGAGAACACAGATCAGAGAAGTTTAGCAACGAGGTGACACACTTGATATCTGTCTGTTGGAAGATTAATGTAGGAGATAACAAGGTTTGTTCTATGATACTTACTGTACGCAGTGGCAGAGTCTCTCTCCTTCTGCTCCGAGCTGATGAACATGGTGAGGGCAGAATATGGCACATGGAAACACTGAGGGTAAAGAAAATGAGTAACAAGTTGAGAAAAATCTTCCACTTTTAGGTCATGCAGACAAGTAACGACAAATCAGAATGTTAAAATGATTTGAATTAAAATGAATAAATTTAATTGGGCTCTTTCGCAGAGGTAGAGGTGAATATGCTACTCCCATTTCTTTACAGTAAATATGAGGCTACCTGCCATTATTGGCTGGTCAGCTTAGCTTAGCAGAAAGACAGGAAACAGTCCATTTACCACCATCCCTAAAACTCACTAATTAACTCTCTCTTCTGTTTATTCTGTGCAAAAAGCTGTTGCCAGTAAACCAGCAGGAAGATGAGGAAGTTACTGTTCACAGTAAAAAAAAGAATCTACCAAATAACCCTTATTAAGAAGGACAAAAATGTTGTTTTCACACTTCACTTTCTGTCTGAAACACTAAAAAATAGAACTAATATCTGATTTATTAGTGAGCATTTAAGGTGCTATTCCCTCCATTTTCCGTCTTTATGTTGAGGTAAGCTGACCTTCTAAGGTAAGCTGCTGGTTAATGCTTATTTTAGATTCTTGTGAAAGGATGTATATTTTGGAAAGATTGCTAAAATGATTAATTAAATAAAATATTAATCACAATTAAAGTTTGACCTTTGCATGTGTGACCTACTACTTTGCCGTGACCCTGTATTGCAAGTGTGGAACAAGTGAGGGTTCAATTGGGAGTGTTTTTGTGCAGTACTCACAGTTTGAAGCGTTTGGAAGATGCAGTAGAAGATGAGGTACCAGATGACTTTGCCATTCTCAAAAGGAGGGACGTACCATATGAGGAAATAAGTAAGCACAGCCAGAGGGGTTGAAAGCACGATCCTACAGATGGACAGGATGGACACGAGGGGAAGAGAGGGGGAGAGGAATGAGGAGAGACAACAACAACAACATCAGTGGACGAAAACGTGATCTATTTAGGCGTGAAATCGCTCTCTGTAAACAATCACCAGTCTTCACAACTATAGGGGCCCCTCATTATATAACAAATTGTGGCTTTTTAAGTGTCTTTCAGTCAGCTGTGCCAACTGCTCCTCAGCCGTGTTTCACTTTGACCGCCTGACAATGATTATCGTTATTAGGGACACCGAGTTCTTGGTGTTCCCACACATGAAACAGGTTGTGCTTCAAGTATGGCCAGATTTGAGGGTCATGGGAGGACACAATACTGGGGAATGTTGCCAGACAACAGAAACCTTGCATCATTGTAGAGATGACTAACTGAACCCAAATGATGCACAATCAGGTGATTGAACGTAAGTCTAACATCCTGTAAATTCACACCACGAGGAAAAAATTCAGAACCCTCCATTAGTCACTGCTCTTCCTCTGTACACCTTCTTCCTATGGTCAGATCAACACTCTCCAATCAGACGCGAGATTGTGCGCGCAGCCACACCTCTGTCGTGCTGGAAACAAATATCTGGCTTGTGGAAGCGGAAACAGCTCAGAGCATCCTGCATGTCCATCCCTGCTTTACGGGAATCGGGTAAGCCTTATCTTTCAGGATATGAAGTCATGCTCACATCACAAGAAGGAAAAACATGCGATTGTTGTACGGAAGAACAGTGACGCAACTAATATCCAATCAAACTGCTCAGCAACTGAACAGCTTCACTTGAGACCCACTGCTAATCAACTTAAGCCTGCTTTAAAAAGAGAGAACTGTCAGGAGGAGCAGCATTTAGGGTGCTCTCTCACGCATATGATATGATTAATAGTACACTTGCATGAAGTCACTGTGGGAGTGGTGGGCAAGTTAAAGCAGATGTTTTATCTGGAGATGACAGTACACTTGGGAGTGCATCTTTTTAAATGCAAATATACTCTGTGCCACAGGAAACATGAAATTAATACATACTACATTCGGCCTGACATCAATGGGCTTAAGTGAAAATGTCTTTAATTTATTTAGACATCTCACAACACAGATGGAACAATAATGAGAAGAAAAAGCAGAACATTGTTTCCTGGTTTGATTTTAATTTTTTTTAAACAGTATATTTTCAATGTTTAGGGGCTAAATCAAAACTTGCACTATCCTTGCTGAACTGCAACAGGCCATATAAGCACTGACCTGAAACCCCCTCCTGCAATTATATTTAAATCTCCTCTGAAATAGCTGTGCTGACTAGGGAGGACTGACTTTATCTACGCAAGTTAACTAAGCAGGTGTCAGCTTTTAGTCTGGTATCTATTAACTGTGAAGACCTGTTTTATGAGCCGAGAGCGATATGTAAAGTTTTGGTTTTTTTTGGCAGACATTATTGGGCTGGGCCATTGAACACACATCTGTTAATAAAAGAAGAAATTGGCAGCACATATTGATTCTCAGGCCTTGTCTTCATTCTTTGACAAAAAAGAAATCTGTAATGTTAAAAAATCAGTCACTCTCTACATGAAACTCTTTGAAATCACTGAATCAACACCTATATTTTAAATCTATACTAGACAATATAAATGTGTAGTAGTTGTTTTATAACTATAAGAAGTAAGAGAAAACCCAACGTCTGTCACTTGTGGCTCTGTGGTAACAGTGAAACTTGAACTGTAGTAACCTCCCTAGATTCCTCAGCCACTCTTTAAAAATCTCACAGGGCCCTGCGCAGCTGAGAGCTGAGATGCTCATTGGCTAAGACAGGTGGTGTGTTGTGGGCTAGACCAATGAGAAGCTAGCGTGCCTGCAGTCACCCTCCCCCACTACCTAAACACAGAGCTTTTAAGACTGAGTGGCTGCGCCCGCCTTTGTCCAGCTTCCTCCCTGCCCTCATGTGCAGCACTCATCTGCTCACATCTTTACGACTGAACTGACCGTAATGTGACTGAACATGCCAACCATTCCTTTCCTCCTCCTACTGCCCCCACACACATCCCATCTCCGACGACAAATGGAGGAGATATATCTCACTTAGCACAAGCAGCCTCCTGCATGACCCACTTTTGAAATTCAAACATCAGCATCTCGATGCTGACTGCAAATTACAATAATGAGATACAGACCATCACCCTCCAGCACATTAGTCCAATTGTTCTTATTCAACATGATTTTATGAATAAGCTTGATTTCATTACCAGAGAGGTATATCTCCAGCATTCTCAGGAACTGCTAACCACTATCTGAACAGGATATATCCTGAGTTCAAAAAATTAATTATGCAGGTGTTCTTGTGGTATGCACACCCAATGGGACATGGAGGAGACCACACAGGACCTTCATGTCCCGTTTGTGTCCCCTTGTGCCCATGTTAAAGAAGCAACTTGGGAGATTAGATTTTCAATCAACCAGGCAAGTGAGTAAATGTGCTGGTGTAGCACCCAGCCCTGCTTCTCCCTGTGGTGCTCATTATAAAGATGCCTCGCCCCTCCGAGACATTTACCTCAAATATCTCAAGTGTCATTCTCTTTCTCTTTGACACGCTTTTACACCACTGGCCCATTTCCATCCTAATCATGCTATCAGGTACTGAATGTACTGACAAGACAGTAGCTCTAAAACAGCTTCTGTGCTGACAGGAGCCTGGCGACCACTTCTATAACTAGCAGCTCCGCTGACACCCTACACCAGAAGTCGCTCACGTAACAGTATGAATTCTAACCTCTCAGACATGGGTCATGATGGTCTGCACTTTTTGACAATGCAGGAACGACAGTTTAAAAGTCATACAATATTCATGATCAGACTGTGAAATAAACCCATGTAGGATGCTCAGAGACTGAACGACGTGGGGGAGGGGATATAGAAAAAGAAAAGGGTCATTAGCCTTTCCATGAAAAAGGCCTGAAGCATCACAGGCCTCCCACTCCCTCAGCCTGGCCGTCACACACAGACAAAGATGCAAGCTGAAAGTATATCAAAATACTAGGTCTCATTTTTTAGGTTAGGTTTTCGTTTTTAATTAATTCAAAATATCTTAAAAGGTCCATTTGTACAAATAAGAGTATTATCAAATAGCTTAAAATGAGCTCTGTATTCACACATACAGAGTATTCAAGTATCTGAATAGGAAGTCCTCCTTAAAAACGGTTTGTGTGCTCCCTGTAAGAGGAAGCCTTGGAAGCAGGCAGGTGTTGTATCTGTCAATGCCATGCCAAAGGCCTTGCTGTGGGAAATGTGCAAGACAAGCACCTGCAGGAACTCCCTGTATCTGTGTTTTGGTTTAGTAGTCCAATCTGAATAATTTTAACTAAAGGCATTTTTCAGTAGATTATTTTATGGCCTGTATGCATTTCTGCAGTTGATAGTGGGCGTGTGTGTGATAGTGAGAGGGGGGAGTATGAGTGGAGGTACACGCATGTGTGGGCAATGACGACTTGGTACAGCGGTAATTGCATCAGCATGACCCATAGTAACCTCTCTTGGGAAGATGCTGGCTTTTCCTGTTCAGTCACAGCACAAAGCCCCGCCCCCAAACACTGACACATGTACAGCGTGATGTTGGAAAACTTCCACTCTGAGCTCTGACTCACCAAAGATGATGAAAGATCCCCCATTAAACATTTCAAACAACAAATATGAGACAAGTGATTTCATTACTGAACTGGGCTTTATCAACAAAGTTAAGACACAGACCTGACAATTACAGCTAGGGTGGAGTAAATTACCCAGATTTTTATTTTTTTTAAAAGCTCTAAAGTGTTGATCTGGTTGCAAGTCTAACTGTATCATACAGACTGTAGCTTACTGAATGTGGCTGGGAATGAGACATACCAGGGTAACATGCGTCCAAAACGTGTCCATGGGCTTCGGGAGACCAGAAAGCCCACTGTGGGATCTGTTACAGCGTCCCAAGCTCGTCCAACAAACAAGATGATGGAGGCATAGAAGGGATCCAACTATGAAAGGAAAAGACATAAAAATTAGAACATTCGGTGCAGTGCAAATACTGTAAATATAGTTATTGTACATGCATACTTGTACAACATCCACACTAGATGTCATATGTAAGCTGACAAAGTATACATAGCTTGTGGTTGTATAGTTAAACAGTAGCAGTGAAGCTCTAAAACTCTACATTAAACTTGACATTTTATGGTTCAGCTTTTTTTAAAGTCAGTAGTGAAAGGGCAACCCTTAATAAGGATAAAGCCAAACAGTGAAGGAGCCACTTGGCAGCTCAGTCTGTCTGCTGCTCATTTGTGCGGAGCAGACAAGCTTGACTGGACGCCAGGCACAATGAATGCCCGACTCCTGACTGTACAATCTGCGCCATGCTGTGTCAACCAATGGACTCTTAATCAACAATGTTAGAAGCTGAACAAAGCTAAACCCTGGGAAGCCTTCGACTTACATGCTATCGCAGCTTTAACCATCAGATTAGTGTCAGAGCTCATTAAAGCGAGCTCCTCCTCATCGTACTACCATCGTCCCCTAAACAAACATTTTTCAGAATGAGCCCCTGTAAGCCTTTGGATACAGCAGAGCGTCATCAGGGAGTCAATAATGGAAATAAGAGATGAACTTTTTCCACCACTTCATTTTTCCAGGACACTTATCCCCCTTTGTTGGTGAGCTTTGACAACTATAATGTCCTGTATGTGCCCTTATGACAGAGGCGCTTTGAGCACCTTGACCTCCAGTCTGAAAATATAACCTTACATTTCAATAATGTTTTAGGGTAGGACAGGACAGAGCACAGGAAAGAGCATTTCACAATGTGCACCATGTTCCCATTCCCAGTAAAGGGGTCATTTAAAGACAGCACGGTGGCTATATTTAGCTGTGTGTTACGAAAGGGACACTAAATGTCTGGACAGGTGTGTGCATTACTCACCTGAGCTACATCCAGAAGATAGATCTGCAGAAAGAAGCCCAAGGCACATCCTGTCATCTGGTATGGCGCTCCGCCGATGGCATAGCAGATCTTGTTGCAGACTGACAACCTGTTCCTGTTCTCATGCTGGAAAAATATAACAAAGAAACAGTTAGTCATGAAAACTGATCAAATGCATTAATTCTAAAAGTGAAATCAGGATCTAAAAATTGTACACAAGTGTAGACATAGTAGCAGCCATGAGATCTGTTCATCTCCTGCAAAGAGATTGCCTAATAAATAAACATTTACTTTAGGAATATTACAAATTCAACATTACCAAGTTTTGTAGAAAGTGCCAATAAGTATTTGCAGCTATCTGTAAAGTTTCTTAGGCTTTGGCAGCGCCCAGCCCTTGTAATTACAGGAGGGGTCAATTCTCCAGAGTCGCTGACTTCAGTTTAATCCTAACAGGGTGACTGCAGTACAGCAACGTGCAGTTTGATTCTCTCAACTTACAAATATGTAACTTTCTCAGTTCCTGTCTGAACAATTAAACCTTCACTAGTCTGATTAAGATAAGAACCCATTTTTCAGCACCTCAGGGGGAATGTGGCCTAAATTCTTAATCACCAGAGTGAGAGTTGTAAGAGCCCAAGAGTTCAGCTGGCAAAAAGCTAACCATAGTGCAGTGTATTTGGCAGAAGTCAGGAACAGCCACTGGGAAACAAGAACCCCTTGGTTCTCTAACAAGCACTCATTCTTTCACATTTTCTCCACTGTAGATGTAATAATTTCCTCAACAGACAGACTCTAAACAGCTCTTCTAATAGCAACACAAATCTGTGTCGATTAGAGCCAGGGCATGACAACATCATGGTGTCACTCACACCAAAAGCCAGGGTGACAGCACCTTGGCAGCAGTCTGAGCTGGCTTAATGCCCTCAGGGATGACTGCCAGTGCTATCAGTGTTTTGACCACTGTTGCCCAAAGAGAGGTTGAAACACACCTTCCTCTCAACCAATCAAAAAGTTACATTTGGTGCTGCCTTGCCTTTCAGAATTTTTCAATTACTTTTGCTGAATAAAGAAAGAGCTACTGTCCATAACCTCAAAGCGTATAACTGGAGTTAAGATATCATCAGCTTCATCAGCAAGATGAAAATCACCTTGACCTGCAGCACATTGCAGTGTTCCTTGTCACCGATATGCATGGGGTGTAATCATCTTTGATCCTAGACCACAGTACAAAACTTCACTATGACTCCTGCAGTATAAACCAGCCTCTGCCTTGTTGATACACCCAACTCAGCCTTTGTTTAGGTGACAAAACACTCTGACTGAAATAAGAAACCAGCACCATCAAAACATAGGAGTAATTATGAACACAATGGCTGACATTACAACAGTTGGACTACCTGGTGTTTTAGGTCATGTCTCCATGGTTGTGAATGCCAGGTCTCAAGGATCAAACTTGACCCTGCCATGCGATGCACATGTCCCCTTAAGTGTAGCTCTTTTTTCACCTTATGTAATTGTCCCACACCAGTTCTACCTGCATGCATAAGATGACATGTGTTTCTGCTGCTCCTAGTCTTAAAAATACACTGCACTGACTGTACTGGCATTTGCATGCAGCACAGGAATGTGTCAGTGTGACAGTGTCTTAATGTCACCCCCTTCACACAGCTTTAAAGCAATGCAATAATAGTGCTCTCTTTGCATTATGCATGCTAACTGCATGAGTGGAAGAGGAACGGGTTATTCAGTTAAAAAGATGCAGCTCTGTTTTGTAAACACGACATGAAGACCGTGAATGCTGCTTCAAAGGCTACAATATCTGCTATCTGTGCTACCAGTAATGACATGTTACTACTGTAGACTGATAACATGCTTCAGTCAGGGGCATGTGATGGAACAGGTGGGTTTTTTCTGATGCTCAAATGTAGCAAAGATATTTCAAGTTCATGTTGCACCACTGTGAATTATTGTAAAAGGCAGAGACAGGAATGTGAAAGTCTCCTTCTGGATGGGATTTTAGAAATGTTCTCCTGCCTGCAGCCCGTGTGTCTGACACGTCGCCTTGGTGGGTGCTCCCTGATGCATTCACTGTTATCGGAGAAATTGAAACTAGCCCGAGAAATGCAGTCTAAATCTCACATTTAATACGAATATCCTTTAGCAACAAGGGTAACTTATGAAAAACATATGGATAACTTAAACACTTTTTTTTTTTTTTTTTTTTTTTAGCTTATATGCTCTTCCATTACAACTCTCGACTGAATTTACAAGCGGATGCAAATGATCTCCTCCTCCTTTAGTCACTACAATGCAAATCATTGTATTATTTCTGAAGCAGAAACACAGTTATACCAAAAGCTCTACATTTGTTTCGTTCGCATTTTTCTTGCGAAATTCACAAATACACCGACGGGCTCTAATATTGAACTCCCTTCTGTCTAGGGTGGGCTTCCGAGGAGTCAGTGAACGCAGCACTGAAACACACCTATCTATCAGGCGACAGATTATCATATAAACTGATATGATGGCTGCAGCCTGAGATATCTCACGTTGGTATTAGTCGACAACACCCTACAGTGTTTTGTTATATGGAGACTCACATTTTGAACCTGACTGCGCGTTTTTCATCGAATCAATTCCATCTTTAATTAGAAACGCTGTTATGCAGATGAGTACATTCCAGCGGCTAATTAGAGGAGCTAGCTAACGTCCGAATAAGACGAGCGTGGCTATGATTAAAAGGCAGCTGTTGAAAGACTAGCATTTTCGGAGGTTTAAATTTAGCTCTGTGTGGCTGAGGGGGGAACGAGTGCACGGAAAACCCCGAATATTACAGCCTTTAAACACAAATTATGACTTAAAGTTGCTTATTTAGCGGTCTTTCATAGTCGTGGTTTAGCTTAACAATTCTTTAAACAATTTCTGGGATGAGAGTCAGGAGGGAGGGTGCTCTGGAAGAGAAAGCAGCACTGATTTACTGAATTAAATTATTAATATTTGATTGTATTTTATCGACTACTGAATTAATTTTACATTATCTTGAGTTAGTAATGAGGCATATGTCGCCATCTAATATCACAATGAGCGGCGCGCGCCTAAGTTAGCTAACGTACGTGAGTCACTGGTTTAAAATGTCAGTTAGCCGGAGAGCCGCTCCATTCATTCACATGTTCAGCTTTTACTCCCCGACAAACCTGCTTCTTACTCCTCCTTGTACCTTCTGGGGAGAACATTCAAACCAGAAACAGAGGCTAAAGTCAAATGTAATGAATGGACTCACCTTGGCGATTTTGATGCCATCCGGTTTATTTAGTAAACTGGCGTTGGAGTATTGTTCACCTCCTTCTCCCTTTGCCATCGCAGATGAGCTGCTTTCTTGGTTGAACTTGCCACACAAAGAAATATAATTTAAAAGAAAATATCTCAAGCGATTCTTCCCGGTAAGGTTTGAAGCAACACGTCGTGTGATATCGCCGTGGTTTGGAAACTGAGGAGATGTGGTGGCAGCAGGGTGGATGTAGTAATTTTTAGAGCTCCCCGCCCCTTCCATTCACCCCATGTCTTCACCCCGCCCCTCCGCCGGGTCATCCGGGCACACGTTCGATTCTCCGTCATGACACGATAAGACTTCCAGCTCTCACTCACTTCCTCAGAATTTCACTCCGAGCCTTACCAACGTTTGTTTACGTTTTACTTAAGAAGTTGGATTTTAGTTCAGCCTCATTAACGAATATTTTATGACAGGGCTGGGACTTCCAGTCAGCTTTTATGGGAATTTGGGAGATCTGAAACTAAAAATGAAACCTTGCTGGACATTTTGTAGGCTGGTTCCAGTTTTTATTTTAATTAGATTCCCCAAAACAGTCAATAAAAAATAAAAATAAAAATAAATAGAATGCCATAAAATACCAAAATTTTAACTGAACCCTTACACATGAGAATACATATAAAGTAAGCATTTGCAAAGTCCTTGATATGCACAATTTTTCATATTATAGCAAATTATAATTGCTATATTTTTCCAAAATAAAACTCATTCACGTTGCATATATACAGTTAACATATCAGAGTGATTTTTATCGTGTTCAGTTACAGATTGTTTTGCTATTTTAGATACAAGTTATTATACATTCACAGGATTTTTCTCTTATTCTTTAGGTGATAATTTGTCATTTTTGCTATATGCTTGTCATTTAAAGGTGGTTATTATTTTATCTTTTTTTTCTCTCACTAAATTACAATAATTACCTAGCTAGAAAAGAGCTCTAACAGCTATATACCATGTCTGAGGTACATACAGTAACAAATATTTTGCAGTTTTTTACATACTATTTTTATAGCACAGTTTTTTAACATATCTGACTCTCACCATTTTTTTTCAATATGTCTACTATTTTTTACATATTTCTTTCTGGCATGCTTGCTGCAAGATTTTCTGAGTTTTTTTTTAATGATTTTTACTTTTGATTTTACAGTGGATAGTGTTTTCAAATATGGTAAATTTCATTCTTCATAAAAGGCTTAAAGGGCTTCCTCCCATGATTTGTGATTAATAAATGATAATCTGTTGTATTCCCCTGATAATTCATACGTACAAACAATGAAATCACACATTCTAGATATAAAAGCAAAATATCAAGTAGTTCTATAATGTATTCATAAAAGACAGCAATACGTAACAGAAGTGTAATTATTTTTCTGGTGTTCCTTACTATTACCAAAGTGCAGTGACCTATATAAAATACACAGTAGCTACAAAGACTGCAGAAGAATATAAGAATATAGTTCACAACTTTTACACCTTTGCAGCAGTTTGGTTTAGTGTGTAGCTGAAATGAGGTGATCTCCTCCCCATATACAAACACTTCTTTTGCAGCCGTTGTGTATTTTGGCAAAGGCATGTGTTTTCAACTGTGCTATCTCTGATCGGTCATGTTCTATTGCAACCTTCACAAGTCCTGCAAGTTGGTGTCAGCTCAGAGTGACCACCTTCCTCTGTACTGACCAACAGTGAGGACAGGTCAAAGCCACCGTTTTTGCTGCTTTTAACATGGATACGCATATAGCCTGCCTGCTAAATGGAAGCACACACAACATTCCTCATGGGTGGTAGAAGAAAAAAACGTCTTTTCTTATGTGGCTGCCTGGAGATCGCCTGCTCACTGCCTGAGGGTTTCTCACCTTCTCTGATTCAGGTCTTTATTTGCAAAGCGATTCCTGCTCTGGCAGTATATGTTCCCAGTTTAGCTGAGCACACATTCCAAGAAGCCTACAGTATACATATGCCGTATACATACACCACCGCTGGCTTGAATACTTATCTGTGTGTCTGGTAGGAACCTCTGGATTACGGGAGACGTATAGACATTTGCAATATTTGCTTTTGCCATTGCACAAACACCATCTTTCCTCACTCGCACTCATTTTAACACACCTCACACAGGTACGAACGCACCAGCCTGCCGCCTCAACCAGCCATAGCTCAAACATGTATTTACAATGCAGCTTTATCTCTTAACCCCACACCTATTTGTTTACCCACACACCTCTAATAGGAACTCTTCCAGCTCCATTATTAAACTTCTGATAGTTGAACTCTGACCTTGCCAACTGTACAGTCAAGTTTAGACCATTTAGCACACGTGGTGTGAATCTGTAATGGTACAGACAAATCAATGTCAGTCAACATGCTGCAGATTAGATAAGGCGGAATAACCAGACTGAAGCTGTGTTGGTAAATTCAGTCAACCCAAAGTACCCTGCTGTGCTGCCTCTGACAACATCATAAATCAGTGCAAAAAAAGAGTATAATGCATGGTGAATCTTCATGTTTTCCTTCTGCAATCTGCAACACACACGAAAATATTTTGTTGGTGTTCAAAAATATCACACGTCACGCCACATTTTGTCAGTTGTCTGCTGCACTTTGGTCTTATTTCAGTATTATTCAAAGATTTGCCGCAATCACCCTGGAGTGAAGCGCTCTTGCAAAGTGTTGCACGCATGTTGAAATATGACTGTTTAGCAATAATATTATCATCTGTCAATAAGGAGGAAGGAAGATCTAAGACATGTTGATGCTATATGTGGTGAGACTGATGGACAAAGAGGGAAATAAGACCAAAAAGGGAAGCCTAAATTAGACTCACTTTTTACAACTTCCTAATATTAAAAGTGAAAGTGTGCAACTCCTTAAATATTAAAGATCCCTGTTACAAATGACAAAATGAATAAAATAAATAATAAAGTAACATAATAGCTCAATTGTATACACTCTGGCATTCATCAGGTACAGCCTTACTTGGTCTGATATGACCAGTAGCTAATGAAGGCTAATGTTTGCATACAGATAAGATAAACATTGCTATGGAACAGACATTAGCCAGTCAGTTCGTTGACTTTTAAATTTTTCTCTACTTATGCAACTATGACATTGTGTTTTAGCCTTTACCATCATGCTGAAATCACCTCCCTAATTTCACGCTGCTCGTTTTAAGCACATGTATCGAGTTTGTCAACTCTTTGAGCATCTCTGCAGGGACAATCATCTCACTGCGTTCTTATGCATTGCTTTTTCCAGTGTGGCTCTAAACCAAAAGGGACTTCTCCTCACTGATTAGAGATCAAACTCTTGGGCATTTTACAGCAGCAAGACAAAGACTGCACTCTGTACTTTGCATCCAGAGAGACCTAACCCTAATCCACCAAGACAGTTTCCCATGGATCACCTTACCTGTCCCATTTCTCTTTAGCATGGCTACTGACAAAGCACACAGAGTGGTTACATTTGCATCCCCAAAGGAGCTACTGTAATACTGGGTGTGACCTTGAAGAGACATTTCAAATGGTAACAGGTAACAGATGCCTTAGATTTTGTGGTTTGTCTGTAGCTTTAGGAAAATGAGTACAAGCAGAGAAACAGCCACACTGGAAAAGCTTGATCCAGGCATGGGCACAAGCATAAGAGGTTTGGCACCAGTTTGCATATGTGTTTGAGGGCAAGTGCACTGCGTGTACACTGTGTACTACCTCCACTTTTGCAGTGACAGTTAAGTTGTTAAACTCACTCTACTTGTTGATTGACATCACAGTGGGATTTGTGATGATTATAATGTTTACAAGTGGATATATTTATTATGTGTGTGTATCTGTGCAAGGTGTGTGTGAGCAGGGTCTCATGACTGCATGCGTTTGTTGCCAAACACAGTGTGTGTCTGCGAGTGCAGTGCAGTGCAATGCAATGTGGTGAATGCAGAAGGTTGTCCAGTAGGTTGAACTTTGTGTGCGTCAAACCAAGCAGCAGGGTATACATAGCTACAGGTGGGATGGAAACTCAGGAGGGAGGAAAATGTACACACACATCAAGACACAAAGACAAGAGACTCGTGCGAGGGGAGTGTTAGGGGAAGGGGGAGCTGTCATGTGCTTCGTGTTCAGGAGTTCAGCATTTTCCCATGAAACGGATTTCAAAGAAGGCCGATCAAGTAGGCAGCCATCTGTCCCTTTCTGGGTCACTTTGTAGCAAATAAGCTTGGATTAGATATCAGTTCGTTTTGTTTTTTATCTCTGTGAGACACAATTGGGTTTTTAACATTTTATTTCAAAAAATAAAAATTTGCACTGTGAGATTTCAATTTCCACAAGCTTTCCCTTTTAAAAAGTGTCCACATATACAGTAATTTATCTCTGAGCTATGAATTGTGACCTAGTTTCTATGGACGTGTGAGAGCTTAAAGTGGCGAAACATGTCTTTGTGGTTATGATCACAGTTAATCCTCCGGGACATAAAGAAGATCATGCCAATGAAAATGTACAAGATTCGTCTTTGATTATGCCCTAAGCCTGTCAGGACTTGCATCAAAAGCTACTTTCCTCGCCCTGTCTCCGCCCTTACATTCCTCCGTGTGTGGGTTCGTCTTGATACAACACTACTTGCAGTTTATTATATTAGCTCATTGTATTGGGGTAAAATGATGCAGGAATTCTCCAAGACATTTGAACTTGCGTACAGATATCAAGTACGTTCTTCATGTGCAACTGCATAAATACAGGGAACACTTCTGTGGCATCTACTCATAAAGGGCAGAGTTTATTTCCTACATTCTGTTCTCACATTAATAATTTTATTTCTGAGGAAGCACCTACAAAACTGTTTCTGTATAGATCAAAGTTCAGCCACAACATTAAAGCCACAGACAGCTCAAATGAAAGACATTGTCAATCTTGTTATAATGCAATGTTGTGCTGGGAAACCTTGAGTGTTGGCATTCATGTAGATGTTACAGCGTAATAGACCAAGCACTGACCCTAATGGCAATGGAACCTGCCACAAAACCACAAAAACTGCTCAGGAACAGCTCAAGTAACATGAAAAAGAGCCCAAGGCATTGACCCAGCCTCCAAACACCTCAGATCCCAATCCGATTGAGTATTTGGAGGATGCACCGAAACAAACCCGATCCATAGAGACCCCAACTTATTACCTACAGGACCCAAAGGATCTGCTGCCAGTGTCCAGGTACCACACCCAACAGGACACCTGTAGAGGATCTGTGTCCATGGCCCAATGAGTCAGAGCTGTGTTAGCGTCACGAGGGACTTGTGTAATATTAGGCAGGTGGTTTTAATACTGTAATAATACTCAAATTTGTACAAAATGAAAGCTTCATGTAGTCATTTTCAGTTTGTAAGTCGTATCCACCCTAAAAAAAGCTCAGATACCTGGTTTTCACTAACTTGAAAAATGCATGACCAGCTGTCACGTCCTGACTCACCACTGTATCTTACTTAGCCTGTTTTCTCGTTTCTGAATACTAATGGTATGACAGTGCATTCATCTTTAGGGCGTGAGTGGTCATGAATTGTTTTTTTTTTTGCCAACCAGACTCTTGTGTGGAAGGATTACTCGCTCCATGGACATTGGTTGTGTGTTGAAAAAGCCAAATTACATTGACTATGATTCAATGTTGAAAAGCAATAAAAGAAGAAAACTTTCAAGGAGGGTGAACACTTTATGTAGGCACAGTAGGTTAATATATTGCTCATAATTAATTGGTGACTCTAAATTGGCCATAGGTTATGAGACTAAGCATGCATGGTTGTCTGTTGCTTTCTATTACCCCTTTGATGGACTGTCTGGTGTTGCTCGGGCCCAATGTCAGCTGGTGTATGGATGTATGGATGGATAATGTAACACAGAGAGTAAGCTGTGAAAATGCCCCTTCCTCTCTATGTGAAATTGTTGCTTGCCAAAATGTGACATGAACAAGGCAGCTTAGGAGAAAGTGAGTTAAAAAAGGACATTTACCAGTGTAAGATATGACTGTCGTCACTGTTCTGATCTCACTTCACCTGCAGACACAACAAATACAGTGAAGCCATAGTACACAAACAGACATCCCTGTTGACAGTACTGAGGAGGTTGTTTCAAAGTCCGTGTTTCTTGATAATGTGGCTCACAGTGACAGAACATTGAACTTCGCTATCAGGATGGACTGACTTTGTTGGCATGGTGACATTTAACCCAGTAAGATGATGTCACTGTGTTTGTGCTGTCTGTCTGGGTACCTGACATCTCCAGTTCATACAGGCGGATATAAGGTTGTGCCATTGAGAACAAGGTAAAGCTGTGCTGGGTGCATTCATATACTAATAGACGCAAACTGCTCTGTAGTCCAGGCCCCATAAATCATATGATGCCATGCTATTAAACTTCATTTGCGCATCTTACAGCCACAGAAGGGCAGTAAATAAGGGGAATGTAAAGGATGTTAAGAACTGGGGACTGTTGGAGTCTCACATACTGTATTCACAGTGCAGCTACAAATGCAAACCACCTCATCTTTTTTAAAGTATTTTTTGGGGGAGTTTTTACCATTTTTATTGAGAGACAGAGACAGGGTGAAAAAGGGTTATAGAGGAGAGTGACATGCAGCAAAGGGACTTGAGCCGGAATCAAACTCATGACCGTTGCTGGCGACCTGCGCCCACATGGTAACGCCTTAACTCAGCGAGCTATACGGTGGCACAAACCACCTCATCTTAAGGTGCAGAGAAAAATTCAGAGTTCAAAGGGTCAAGAGAGATCAAAACATCTCATCCCACTCCAGCAGTGGGCTGTGATTGGAGAATTCATATCTTTTCAAGTGCATTTTCTGCACCGCAGGATAACATTGGGTGCTCAGGAAAGAAGAAAAAGATCAAGATGTTCTAAAAGACTATAGAGGAATAATAAAAACCCTCACACTGGGTGATATCTAGCTGTGTTTTTAATGTCAACAGCACGGTGTGTCTGCAGACGGTATCTTGGCGAAATGATGCAGATATCGGAGAAGCTCCAGGGAATTTTCAAGCTCCTCTGAGTGGAAGGAATGAGAAGAGGAGATTTGTGAGAAAGACAAGCACAGAGAAAACAAGCTCACCTGCAACAATAAGTTGGCTTTGTAATAAAAACAGGAAGAAAACACCAACAGCAGTGCAAATATCATGTAGACACATGCAAATAATAGTAACTGTTGGTGTGCCTGCATGCCTCAGCGTGTTTGGGTTGATTACTACGCATGTAAATTCCTCCCTACTGTACCCCACCCTAACTACTTCATCTCAACTCAGAATGAAACAGCTTCAGGTTTGTCTGGTTAAAGTCCTCGATTACAATAAAAGTATGATCATTTCTATATAAGAGAGGAAAAACAGATTTAAAATAAAATCTGCCTTTTGTTAGCTAATTGGAGTAAAACATTTAATTATAGTGCTTTAACAAGAGCATTGATGACTTTCTCTTGTTGTCTTGTGTTAAATGCAAATCCCTGTTTAAATCCAGTCAGTTTATTTAATACAGCTTAAAATCAATATCAAAACATCTACCCAGACCCAACAGTTAGATCGTGGCCCGTTCTTTCAGAATATTAACTCCTGCCCTTTCATTTTTTGTTTATCTAAGCTTGTATTATGACATAAATGTGCTCATCAGCTGTATGTTATTCTCTGTGCTCATTACACTGCAGTGTAAATGCATCAAGTCAATTAAATTTTGCATTACATTTTAAGTATATAAAGCACATGCACCAATCAGCAACAACATTAAACCCTCTGACAGCTGAAATGAATATCACTGATTGCCTCGTTACAATGGAACCTGTTAAGCGGTGGGATATACTCTATTAGGTATCAAGTGAATAGCCAGTTGTTTAAGTTGATGTTTTGGAAGCAGGAAAAATCTGCAGCGAGAGGATCTGAGCGACTTTGGCTGTGATCAGAGCATCTCCAAAACAACAGGTCTTGTGGTATATTCTTGGTATGCAGTGGTTAGTACCTACTAACCATGGACCAAGGAAGGACAACTGATGAGCCAGAAACAGGGTTCATGGGCGTCCAAGGCTCACTTGTGGAGCTTGAGGAGCAAAGGCTGGTCAGTGTGTTCACATCTCTCAGAAGGGATACTGTAACTGCTGGAAAAGCCCTACAAGGTTCATGTGAGAGTCAAAACTGGACCCTAGAGCATGGAATGGAAGAAGATGGCCTGATCTGAGGAATGACGTTCTTTTCCATCAAGTGGATGACCGGATGTGTGTGTGTTGTTGTTTATCTGATGAAGTGATGAAAGCAGGATGCACTATGGTAATAAGGCGAGCCGGTGGAGGCAGTGTGATTGTCTCGGCAATGATCAGCTGGGAAACCTTTGGCTTTGCATTCATGTAGATGTTACTGTACCACCTACATAAATATTATTGCAGGCCATGTACACCCTTCATGACAACAGTATTCCCTGATTGCAGTGTTCTCTTTCAGCAGCATAATACTTCCTGCCACACTGCCAACATTGTTCAGAGATGGTTTGAGGAAAAGAGTTCAAGAGGTAACCTTGGCCTTTAAATTCGCCAGAACACAATCTGATCGAGCATTCATAGGATTTACTTGAAGTCTGATGTGTAGAGGCCTAACCTCGTAACTTCTAGGACTTGAAGGATCTCCTGCTGATGTCTTGGTACCTGATACCACATGACACCTTTAGAGGTTTTGTGGAGCCCATGCCTCAACAAGTGAGTGAAAGCACAGAAGAGACCTAAACACTATTAGGCAGGTGGTTTTAATATTGTGACTGATTAGTTTATGATTCTATGACACAGTTAACAAAAATATTCAGTAATGACTGTAATAAAGACAAGCATTTCCTGTAACGTGTCACTCAACTCGGGACTAAGCTTATCAGAACCATAATGACCTGAAGAGCACAGTCACTACTCCATAAATTGAAAAAGTTGGCTACAGTTCTACAATTTAATTTAGCAGACGCTTTTATCGAATACATCTGAGAGTAGATTAAACTGGCTACCAAGTTCTGACTTAAATCCGATGAGCGAAGACAAAAAGTTTAAATGTTTAGGAAATTTGTTTGCTTGCTGATGCTTAGATTAGAAAATTGGTCAAACTCTCGTTTGTCTGCTACATATTAGGTCACAGCTATAGGCTAGTTAGCTTAACGTAGCATAAAGACTGGAGCCATTGGGAAACAGAAACCTAGCTTCTTCCAAAGGTAACAAAATTCATACCTACTGGGAGGCAGTGAAGGCTCCAGGGCAATTATAACAGCCCATAAAGTCATTAGGTTTTTTTTACAGGGTAAATAAGACACAGAGCTACCGTGCCATCTGTCTTCGTGCTAAACTAGGCTAACTAGCTGCTGGCTGTAGCTTCACACATGAGTATAGACATGGGAGTGGTATCAATCTTCTCATTCAACTCTCAGCAAGAATGCAAAATGGTGTATTTCCTAAAACATACAACTATTTTTTATCTTGCAAATGAGCAGTCTGACCTCAGAACCACAGTCAGATAAGAAGAGAGGTGCTAGTTTCAGCTCAAATGTGTTTTAGTCGTCTCTGCTTCGCACAAAGACTGCAATCAGGGGGAAACTATAGCATTTATATTTTGAGTAATCTTTTTTGTTTCAACTCTGGCACACAAACAAGGACACATCATAAATTCATATGCAAACAAACC
>OMNN01052221.1:0-12324 GCA_900302755.1 Chromis chromis
AATGGTTAGAGTAATACTCCTAGACTGGCTTTTAGAAAGACTGTGTTTGTTTATGTCGTCAGATGGGTGTCAAGGGAGACCACATGGAAAAGTGATTAGCCTTAATAGTAATGTGTGTGTGTGTGTGTGTGTGTGTGTGTGTGGGTGTGATATAATGGCAGGCCAAAGGGGGCACAGAGAAATAGAGAGAGTCCAAACTCAAAGGTATTCTTTAGCTTTTATTATCATGATATTGCCAAGGGCAGAGAGAGAGACAGAGAGAGAGAGAGAGACATGAAGATGGATGGAAAGAAGAGACAGATAACTGGTGAACAGAGAAAGAAGGGAGAGAAAGAGACAGTAATCTCTTTTTTTTCCCTTTGGGCTTGAAAAGTACTGCTCTTTGGCCAACACTTGCATGTGTGTGTGTGTGCATATAAAGCACAATATACTTGTGCTGTTTTGTGTGTTTCGGAAGTAACCTCTTCAACTGAATCGGCTTTCTGTGCATTGATTATTTTTGATCTTTTGGGCCAGAGGTGAAAAAATGCAATCCACTGGGTTGCTTTCTGGCACCGAATATAACTGCTTTACAACAAAAGCTGGGAGAGGGCACCATTGTTCCAGCAGACATGGAGCTTGAGATTTCAGCCCTTTTTGCAGTGACAGATGGTGGAGCAATGGAAATGCTGATGGTTCCCTGCATCAAAGCCCTGCCCTGATGCCCAAACACAGACTGAGTGATGGAGGACCACAGTCAATACTGCATGCAGCACGATGATGACCACGTCATCCACCAAAATGTCAAGTCCTGCTGCAGATTTTCTGATCCAGACAAGGCTGGATGAATTCCTCTTTGTGAGTTTTTTTTGTCTATTCTCTGTGCTTGTTGTTTACCAAATTGCAATAAGTCTGATGGAACTGAGATAAGACTTTGTCATGACTTATTTACCCAGGTACTCAGATTGTAGTGGCCAAGAGGCCAAAGGCCTTGTTCCTCTGCTCAAAGTAATTTAGAGTCAGAATGGCAGCTTCTTTGCTAGATTGCATTGTGCCTGTCGGAAAGAAAATGCTGTGCCAAAAATGCACTTTTGAATCCAGCAGCAACTGTTCCCTCTGGAGTCATTATCTTCATTTTAGGTGGTTACAGTAGTAAATGTAGTTCTAAAGCCATAATACAGGAAAAAGGGGTTTCTACAACACTTGTGTGTTGTATGTTGGGATGAAGGAGACCCATGGGAAGGACACCTGTGGCCATGGAGGTCTGAAGATCTTTGGCCTAGACAGTGTGGTAAATACATTTTCTCATATTTGCACATGTATTGACACCATAAATACCACAAAAACTCATATTGTCAGCACCCACACTATATATTTTTTTTATTACTTGTCCACCTGCCCATCTTTCTAAAACCTGTTGTCACTTTATGGCTGACTCAGAACCTCAGCAGTGATGTGGAGCTCCTCAGAGGACACTTAACCTTCAGGAGCTGCAACCAAGGATGCATCAGCGGGCCTTTTCTCTACAACATGCCCCCACATTTCATAACCTGAATTGCTTTGTCCTGATTCTTGTGGCCTCAGTGGCAGCTTTGCCCTATAAAATTGGGTTCATTAATAAGTGTTGATTCAGAAACTTACTGGGTTGGTAGAGTTCCTTTTTAGGGACTTTGTCGCTGTCAGCTCCAAACTTGCTTGGATCATGCTGCAGTTCTGATAACAACTTGTATTTGGATTTCTTCTTCTCAACTTGGTTAGGGGTTAATTTAACACAGGCCTCATACAAACACAGCTCCTTGACAGGTCAGTGCAGTGCCATGTGCAGTGTGGGGCATCTGTGGATCAAAAGGTAGGTCACATTGTCTCTGTGACTGCTGCTGCTCTCGACATCTGCTCTGTAACAGAATTGAAGGAGACCATCTGTCTGTAGCAGAAAATGCAGAACACACAAGAATCAACAGAGCTTTTAAGTTGTGCTTAATATTTGAGAAGTTCAGTCAGAGATGCATAAAAGAACCGACAATATATAGCATAAAGGAGATCTGGGCAAGAACAAGGATTCTGCAGGGAAAACTAAGCCCCCTTAATGAACACACACAAACATTAACTCATTCAAATTAACAATATCAAAAATATAACATGTTAAGAGAGGGATGTAAATGTGTAGAGAGCTGTGGCAGCAATCGTATCTGGCACAAGCATATCGGCAGAGTAATGGTGAGAAATGCTCGATTATCAAGACCATGTTGTACACCTGCAACAACCTGATTCTAGTCAGCTGGTATGAATGAGGCAGTGATTGTAAAATATGGAGCAGCTAATTCCACTCAGCTAATGTACGTCTGCCTGAATTAATGCTTGTGTGGGTGCTCTCAAGTTGTTTTCGTTGGTCTTGTGTAAGCGTGGCCTTGTCTGGGAGTTTCGTTGTTCATTTAATCTTCATCAGCATCACAATCTGCCTCATGATTGGATGTCTCCTGCTGCTTTCTTTATGCATTGAATACGTTTATTTACTGACTTCTTCTATCTACTCTGCTGTCTGTAGCTTCTAATTTGGTCACAAAACTAAACCACGGTCATGTGGCAACATCAGATTTTGACGTTAATTATTTAGAAAAAAAAAGTATGGATATCGGTACACATGCAATTTTCTTCAGCATCTTAAATTTCTGTTGCATGTTTTCCACAACCGTTTTTCCCATTATCACCCATGAATGCAAGATGGAAGAGAACTGATCACACAGTCACATTGACTGTATTTTAAATGACGCCCCTGTACTGATTTACTTGAGTTCCTCTGCCTTCTAGGGAAGCTTGTAGTGTAAGCAAGTGATAAGAATGGATGGCGGCCAAACACGTCATTCACATAATGAATATATCACGAGGGTTAGGAATATTGGAGATGGCTTCTCAGCCTGTTGACAGAGGTGAGAGCCAAGAGTCTACGGATTGCAAGAGACCAACAAAAACACAAATTAAACTTCATTTGCTTGTAGTCAATTTTAAAACACGTGGAGGAACACAGACAGAGAGTTTCCTGCTGTTATGATTTTCCCAATTAGTCTCATATGCCATGGTGGATCTGTGGTTAATAACTAAGTTATCTACACTGATCATTAAGCATTGTTCGCCATCAACATCAAACGCAGGCTGTATTGTAACTTTTTCCCACATCTTCTGGATATAGAGGAGGGTGTGTCTCCTGTCTCAGTGTTTAACACACTTGTAATTAACTAGTGGTCTCTTATCTCCTTGTGTTGACAGAGTTGTCAAAAAAGCTATGAGTCACACAGACAGCTGGGGAAAGTTTGGAGGGAGACGCAGGCAGATACGGTTAAATACTTTGCATGAGAAGAAACTCTGTGTGTTTTTATTAATGCTTTAAAGGGAATTCTGTGAGTTTCTTGTCACCTAATGTTGACAGAGACATGAAAATGTGTCTGAACACATGAGTCATGCGGTTAAGTAATGAAGGGAGAGAGCGAGACTAGTGGTTGCTAAGAGATTTCATTTATACATTATTTATTGTTGTGTCATTGTTACGTGTTTTCCAGACTTTTTTAGCGTTGCTCTGGCTTCAGAAAAACTACAGATTTCATTGTTGTTCAAGTATAAACCTCAGAAAACAAGAAAGAGAGAAAAAGAACAAGAGCACACAGAGAGAACACAGGGAAAGGCAAAGGGTGCATGAGGCAGAGACACAGAGAAGAAATGACTGGCAGCAGGGAGAATGGAAACACAGTGATGAGTGGGATTTCAGATGTGAGAGAGTGAATCTGTGGAAAAAGAAGAGAGTGAGAGAGAGAGAGAGAAATTGAATGGGATATCAGATGAGTGGGCCATTAGTCACTGCCTTCTTGCTTCCTGCTGTGACAGTGTTTCCATGGTGATAATTAGCATATCAGACATTAACCCCACCTCCACAGCCCTCGGTGCCTTGTTAATCAATTAACTTCTAAATCCGTGAAGACTAAACTAAAGACAACAGAAACTAGATATTAAGTCAGCAATGGAAATTAAATTTGCTTCACCACATAAAGAGTTAAGTTCCATAATAAAACAGTTTCTATTCTCAACAAATAACACTTTCACAAAATATTTAATATAAAATTAAATAATATTAAAGTTTTTGCTAAATTTTGCACAGTTATTTCAATTGAGAATTAGCGATATAGGCCATCATTGTGTGGAAATGAACACCAGAAAACATTCTCACCACATGTTCTGGAGCTTTTGATCTTACCTCATTATCTTTATCAGCAGATGGACTTTGTAGGTGTTCAGATTTCAATTGTGTTCTGAACGCCTCTTGTCTACACTGAAACTGAAGTTCGTTCTTAACCCTGAAAACAGCACTTGAGGAAACATTCTCAACTCACTGTGGGTTTAGTAGCTGTTTAAGAGCTTTAAATTGTGTTACTCTGCTCTTAAAACTCTTAATGCTCTTTAAAAACACTCAAAAGGCTCAAAGCAGTTTTGTGTGACAACTATGTAGAATCTTTAAACCCGGCTATGAAATTTAGAGAGTCGCATTTTTATTTAGATTACTTTTATTTTAACACTATCACTCCTCAACTTTCTCAAGATGTTAGATCATCCAGGACCTGAATAAATCCACTTCTGTGACCTTGAGCTTTAATATAGAATTACACTCTCGAGAGACACAAAGAACAACCCTCAAAACACAGCGCTTAGGCAAGAACTGAAGGGGTGCGAGTTCAATCTCCAGCCCTAGCAAGTCTCTTGCCTCTGGTGTGTGATAGGACCAGTTGGTGGCTGCCTGTTAAAGTGCCCTTGAACAAGGCACTGAATCACAAACGAATCTGGTGACACTGCACTCACTGACAGCCCTCTTCTCTATCCCTTCTGAACAAAAGTTTTTGAAAGGACGGTGGCTGCTCGCAGAACAATTCTAAAGTGCCCTTGACCAAGGCACTGAATTCCAAATTCCTCCAGGGGTGCTGCATCGCTGCCAACCCTGTGCTGTGTGAAGATATGCGTGTGTGCATACATATAGGAGGGGTATGCAGAGTAAGGCACTCAAGGTACCTAACCATGATGGGCCGAGCCCTGATTCAGAGGTTTATATTCAACATTGCAGGAGGGATTCATGCAAAAGATACCCCAATTTCATTCAAGCATTTTGTGGGAATTCAGTGTTTGTGTACAAGTGCACATGTGCATTTGTAATCAGAACAAGTTGTTATTAAAACTGTACTGAACGATGTATTTACAGTAAAACTACAGGAGACTTACTGTCTTTCAGCTCAATATTTAGGTCTTATAGCCCATAACTTTACTGTCTCTCCACCATCTGAGCAGGCAGCTATTTCAGAAAGAAAGTTATGATAAACCACTACTGTGCTCACAACCTGGCCAGCACCAAACACTAGACAGACTCTGGAGCATTTAGCCTCTGAAGAGTCAGATATCTCCCTTAGGAATTGGTGGAGAGCTAAATAGATCTAAATGCAGACATAATATTGGACTTCTACTCGTCAGGTTGCCACAGAACAAACTCTAAGTGGATGCTAATGTTGCTTCATGTCTGCTGGATTTGTAATTAGGCATTTATTTGCTAACTGTTATCCATACCAACTTAATAACGTGGTAATTTTGTATGTCAGTGGTGTATTTACAGCATTAGACTGTGTATAAAAGATAGATGTAGCTTATGGGTGTGAAAAGTAAAGCCAACACAGAAGAGCCTGCGTTCTTTCTTATGGCCAGCAGAGGGCGACTTATCTGGCTGCAAAAGGAAGTTTGCTTGTATTGAAGTCTATGAGAAATGACCCTACTTCTCACTTGATTTATTACCTCCTTAATCTGTTTATGGATTCAATCATTATTTTCAAGTCTCCTCTAATACAGCATGATGTTCTTTTTGTAACTTATGGTCCCATTTAGAATAAAATAGATGATACAACAGGATATGTTTTAGGGTGTGGCTATTGACAAGTCGCTGCTGTAAAGTGGTGACTAGTGTCCTTAGGTTCCCACTCAGATCTAAAACTCCACATCCATCTTTTTATATAGTCTATGGTTTACAGCTTACTTTTTATTTATTTTATTTTCAAGGGACTGTGTACAGTATTAATCAATTTGATATATTACACCAGAGTTATGTTAGAGTTCATTTTCATCTGCAGCTTCTTATTCTGCAGCCCCCAAATGGACAAAAGGAAATCATTCAACACTGCCCTAACTTTGTAGTGCTGCTATGATAAAGGGTAAAGTGGTACGTAAGCTTAAAGGAATCTCCACCATCAATCCTCTGGAGCTAAAGTTAATTTTAGCTGTCTCTCAGTCCATTTGTCCGTCCCTCTTTTTATCTATCAAAGAGAAACATTTTCTGATATCAGTCTCAGCCTCACACAGAGTCAGATTATATGTTGGAATTGCTGCAGCTGTGACTGGTCACTGTAAGTTTAGATACTGTCAGCCTTATCTTATAGTAATAAAGTTAAACACACAGAAGCATATATATATACATTAATGATTGGGCGCAAAGATCAGAGAGCAGGATTCCAACTGTAGGTCAGTTACCATAGCAACAGAACAGAACGCACCGGAGACCTGTCACCATAGGAACCAATAGCCAGAGAGGGAGAGAGAGACACACACAAGGAGAGAGAGAGAGATGTAAACAGAAGACAGAGACAGATAAATACTGTACGCAGATGGAAACAGAAAAAGTGAGCAAGAGAGAAAAATCGAGAAATTATCAAAGTCACGAAGACGGAGACGGAGGAGGAGGAGGGAGATGAGCCAGCTCACAGAGCTATGACTGGATCCTGTGTACCCTCATACAACATGTGCAGTCCAACATGCTGGCAACATATGCTGCGGTCACATCAAGTATGTGTCATGCGCAGCTCATACATCAGCACAATAAACAGTATTACAGTTGAGATTGATCAACTTTATTCCCCGTGCAGGAGCTACACACTGTTGTGGATGTGTTCTCCTGTGAGATTATGCAAAATCTGTTTTTCCTTTTTCAAGGGCAGCACAAAAGAGCTTTACTCACAGAACATTCCTGCTTGGTCAGTGTTTTCAAAACTGTGACCTTTGAATCACAACATTGAAGCTAGCTGCTTGAGTGAAAAAAATAATTTAGGGACTCCAGCTGTTCCTGTTGGTTTGGGTAGACGGATCATCTCTGAGTTTTCATTTCAGCGTCAAACGGACCTCCTGCTGGCTGCATCTGGCTTTGCTGGTCACTTACAGTGCAATATTTATGGCGATTACTTTACGAAATGACTTCTTAGACAACTTTAATGCATGAGTGAGGCTAACTTTTTTCATGGCTCAAAGAATAGAGAGGAGCTGTGCTTTTGTACAGCTTTCAGTCTCATATTTACTTGCAGCTGTTCGTGGTCATTTGTAGGCTTTTTAAAAATTCATAGTGTATATTAGCCTGTTGCCTGATGTTCATAACGTATAGTGGGATACTTATGCCTACTTAGCATTAAGCAGTGCCTTCACGTTTTTCCAGCTGCATCCACTTGTAAGAACAACATCCTAATTTGTGCCAGCATTTTTGTCTGAGCTGTGCGAGAAAATTACAGCAACTTCATAGAAGTTTCCTCTAACAGCAATCATTCAGTGTAATCCATACCTACAGTCCTCTACTGCTGCTGAGTGGAGCTCTGGATAAAGTAGCGCACTACATGCTGTGTTTAATATCTCACTATAGCCCTTTGTCCTTTTATGGTCGTTATTATAGATATTTTATTAGCCATTATGGTGGTATTGAAATGGTGGTGTAGTTGTAGCAAAGGACTGCAAGACACTGAGACTGAGAAAGAAGGAAAGAGTCGGGGACACGCAGGAAGGAAGAAACAGACAGAAACAGGAAAGAGAGTAAACCGAGGACAACAAGAGGGAACAAAAACAAGAATGGGCAGCAGAAAGACTGAGAAAGGGCAAGCTGAGACAAAGAGAGACAAAGAGAAGATTGGTGTGTTTGTCTTTGTGTGTGTGTGCCTCAGCCTAGAGATTAGTGCTAGCTTAGTTCTTATTCCAATCACACACACTGTCTAATGAGCTAATGGGCCTGACAACCAGACAGACACACATAGAGTAAGGGACAGGGAGAGAGGCGGGCGGATGGATGGAAAGTCACTATGCTAGTCAGTCAGAGAGTCGGCCATCCATCCATTCAGGCGGTCATTCAGCTGGTCAACCTATTAGCCCCTTGTTCCACCGCGAGGTTCGTGTGACTGCTGCAGATAAGACATGCACAATATTCAAGTGGCATTTTGTGAAACACTGGCTGCTCTCCTCCTTTGACCCTCTCATCCCTTTTTGTCTCTCAGTCCTTCTCCCCTGTCTTCATGCCTTCAAGGAGGTGCAAGCAGGTGCACGCATGAACTGGAAATGTCTCCGTGAACCTCATGAATCACAAAGAAACAGAAACCCTGATTAAATTCCTCCCTGGTTTTAAAGCTGCTGCACGCTGTAGCACCACCTGTGGAGTGAAGATCACAATTACTGGAGTATTTGATAAAAAGTTATTTTACAGATTGTTCAACTAAATGACTAGTTGACAATGTCCTGTGAGTAAGACCTACAAAAATCAGCGACAGCTTCATGATTAGCACCTCCTGTGGTGCCAAGTTCTGGCATTCCTGGCAATTATCTATATCTGTTACAAATAGCTCAATCCCTGAAGTGATTGTCAGTTTCTCCTCGTATGGAAAGTATTGAAATTAAATAACAGAAAAGCAAAAGGAAAAAGAAAAGATAAAGGTAGCGTTTGTCTGTTAATGCAGCTAATTGCTGATAGTTTTGTCCTCAAACAAAATCGTATCATTATTATTATCATTATCATTATTCTCTAATTATCATTCCAATTATAATCAAAGCTTTTCCCACATGGCTTTTCTGTTCTCTTTTACATTCTTTCACGCTTACTTCTTGCTTTCTCTGTGTCTTCCACTGTAGTCGGTCTATGTAGATGGAATATGTCGTCGCTGTTTTTCAGACTGCTCTCTTTGCTTCATTAAATAATTTTCCAAGTTTTAGCCTTTTTAGAAGACATTAGTGTTATCAGAACAGGACAGAAATTAGATTTTGCCAATGCACGTTGGTAATGCCTGTCACTCCTCAAATTAATTTACTGTGGCCCTGTGAAAACACAGAAACACACCCAACCTCACCCAGAGTATATGAAAACAAGTAGTTTTAAGTGCCCCTGTGTGTTTTGTAAAGCCTCACTGCTGCTTACATGGTTCTTCTGATCAATATGACGTTCACAAGTTGATGACGGCATGACTGATGAGTTGTCTACCTGGATACAGTTAAAATTATCTACAAATTTAGCTCCGGATACAGTAAGCATAGGTGGAGGAGAAGCCAGAAAAGATCAGTCTTTTCTTATGTTAAAAGTGCTGATGTCCTCAGTTGGTAATTACCAATCTTCAGATCTCCCATGGTAATAATGTCGTCCGCAGAGGGCTGCAAGATTTATGCATCTTTTCATGCACTGACCGTTTATCCTGTTTAGGGCTTCATCATGTTTTTCAAAGCGAAATGAGGCTTTGAAAAACATGATGATTGTCAGACCTCTTAAAAAGAGATGAATGCTGCTAATTAGCATTCAGTCTTCTGCGTAGATGCCTTTGTAACTGTAACTTGACAGTTCAAGTTTTGGGTCCACTTTATTTGGATAAACAACTTATTTGTATTGTATTGCCTTTAATTTGACCATAATTATGAGATTCTAAATAAACCAGTAACAGAAAAAACGTAGTTTAAGATGAAAATAGCATTTAAAAATAGTTTTTATTTAAACTTTGAGTTGTTTTCACTTAAACTGATCCAATGACATATTTCTGCACTTTGCTCGTCACTAAACTGTAGTGATCAGCATCTCATCACTGCAGCAAACAAAAATGGGATTGCAAGGGACATTAAATTTGTAAAACTTAGTTTCAATTGATCTTTGAGTCTGTGAAAGCCTCATTTTTTAACACCTGCTTCGAGTCGCCCAGCAGCTCAACGTGAACTAATCACAAGTGATTGTGTTGTCTTCCAGGTGATGTTTCCATTATTTTGTCTGTCCGGTGTGCTACATGTTTGTGCATTCACGTGTGTGCGCATGTGCCTGTGCTCGTAGATTGACAGGCCAACTGTTGTGAAATTTACTGGGCATCTGGACCGGCGTTCATTATTGCTGATGGTTCTGTTTAGGAAGCTGCAACAGAGAGAGGGAGTGAGACGGGGAGAGAAAGAAAGGCAGGGAAAGAGTCAGAAGATGACAACAGCAGCATCAATCACCTTGTCAACGAGCATCCTTCAACACTCCAGTACGGGAGCGACAGATGTTTGGCTGAGTGTGTGTGTGTGTGTGCATGTGCTAGACATCTGTGTGATCAGCCACTGCTCTGTCTCACACATTGAGCAAATTCTAAAAGTTTTTTTTTCTTGTAATAGAACTTTATTAGAGTCATTTACTAAACCCTGAGTGGAGTGACTGTAGCAGCTTTTAAACTGAACGCTGACACATTCGGCTGCTGCACACAGTAAAAGGTACTGCAGCTTCACAGTGGACCGGGCGAACAGATGATGGACCGTACCGTGTGGGGCACTGTCAGTGGGTGATGTGCAATTTGATTTTCTTAAAGCCGCTAGATGTATTTCAAGATGGAGTGCCAGCAATTACAGGAGGCTGTTTACTTATTCATCTTTGTGATAAACATCAGAGCGTGAGTGGGGGGCAACACAAATAATAGTCCACATTTTTCTCAGTTGGATATGTCTTTCTGGTTTCTGGTGCACACTGTGGTTGCTCAGTGTTTGTCATAGAGATTGTGTTTGTGGTTTTCAGGGGCTCATCTAGCAGCAAGCTAAATTACTCCAAGAGAACATTGATGTGTCTGACTTCTGAAAGGGCTCAGCAAGGACAGCTGGGCATTCTTATACGTGCACTACTACTAAGTTACAGCTGAAACTAAATTCATCCAGGTGGTATCAAAATGGCTTTCTCCATGATCCGTACAAAGGACAGGGCATTATAATTTTTGGTACTAGTGCTGATGGGGTTTTAATAGGATACAAAACACTCTTTTAGTATTAAGTAAGAAGACAAAGAGATTTTTTTATAGTCCAAAATGGGCAGAATTGTCACTGTGATCCAATAATTATTCATCAAATCTGAAAACATGATCTGAAAAAGCATAAGGAGAGCAAAAGAATTACAACCAAAAGATGGCATAAAACATCATATCTTCAGTGACTTTCAAATTCACCTTGAGTTCCTGGACCTGGATTTCTTTTTTGGCGGTAATTCTTCTGCTGCCCTTCATTCTTATCCCCTTCCATGAGCATCGGTGTTTTGAGGGACAGCAGTACCTGTCACGTTTCTCTTTTACACTTAAAATGCACGCTTTACCCATTTTGTATTTCTATAGCGAAACTACATCCCTGCAAAATATGAACATTCAAAAGTAATTGTTGGCTCAGCTGTATCTCCAGCTTAAACGAATTAAGGAAATCTTGAGTGCTGTGAGTGTTTTAAAAAGGATTTGGAAAGTATGTATGGGGTTTTAAGTTAGTGATTGTCCTAGTTTTTTTTTTCTGGAGGTTTTTTTCTTCCTCTGTTATGTTTTCCATCTTAAAGCCCACACAAACTCTCTGTGTAAGAAAAAGCTTTCTGGAATATGCAAAAAAAACAACACATTCCCAATACCCCCCATTGACTCCAACTCTTTCATTCTGCTCTTTAATTATTTTCCCTTCCATTTCTCATTTTCACTGTCTTTCAGCTCGTACTGATTTACTGAAAGTCTCTCAGAGATGTTTGGAAAGCACGGTGCGGTTTATGTAACATTTCAACATCAAAATGAGACATGTTTTTGAAGCCGTAACGATTTAAATGTAAACAACCAAAACACATTTCCGTTGCAAATCCGCCATACGCAGAGTGTTTCTGCAAACCTCGAGAAAAGCCTGCATGGCATTTCATGCAATTTGACCTGGTATTTACAAGCAAGGAACACAAACATAATTGTTGGAAGAGGCATTGTAAATACATGCAGCTAGGTTTCATTCACTTTTTTTTCTTCCTCTGTCTTTCTCCTCCCCCTCAATGTATTTATCCTCCTCTGCCTCTCTTTTTCCTCTTTTTTTCTCTCTTTCTGTAAGTTACACTACAGGAAATGATTCAGTCATTTGGAAAGCATGTACGGTGTTTTACAGTGAATATTGGCTCCCTTAATTTCGTGAGTCCAGTCAATGCTGCAAGCATATGGAAGATATTGATAAATAACATACTATTCTCCAACCCCTCCTACACCCTACGCTTTGCTATGCTTTCTGAAACAATGACTGGAAAGTCTG
>OMNN01052222.1:0-16219 GCA_900302755.1 Chromis chromis
GGCGGCGAGTCCGGCGGGGGCGCGCACAACTATTTGAATGTCAAAATTACTATTCGAATACCACCACAGCGAACGAATATTCGGATATTTGAATATTCTGGACCAGCCCTATAAATTTCCTTTCATTTTATTTGTTGTTCTTCAGTTTCAGAAGGTATTTCTATAATGGCTGAAGTGGATAAGAGCGCTTTAAAAAAAAAAGTCTCAATTATTATAGGTACAACTTCTGATAAGGCTTTATCACTTCTGTAAGTAATGGCTTATATATGATTTACTAATGATTTATATATCAGTTATCTGCCATCAATAAGAAAAGCATTTGGGTTGCCAGGTCCTTTAAGATGACACTTTTTAGGTCTTTAATTCATTAGGTTGAAGAAGACTCCATTCAGTTGTTTGACTGCAGACTCTAAAATGATTGGTAATGATTTAATAACCATTTAGAAATCCACTAATTATACCTAATAAACCCTTTATAAATGGAACCTTACTAGACACAATAATTTTCTGAAATTCAAAACCATGGGTTCACTATATTGCATGAATTCTAGGTCTTTCTTTAAGGGATGGAGGTGCATGTGTGCATGCATTTGCGTGTGTGCGTGTGTTTTATGGTTGGTCTTTCGTGCTCTCTTCCTGACCGCTAATGTCATGTATGAGTCCTGGAGGAGACATAGACGACCTCCGGACTCTCCGGAGTGTGTAGGAGGAGCAAACAGCTACATGAAAACTCAATTAGGGTTTGATTCTGTGGTCAGGGTGGAAAAGGTGGAGGGAGGAAGGGGAGAAGAGGACAGAAAAATAGGATGGAGAAGGAAAAAAGAGGAAGAAAAAGGTATCTGTGATGGGCTAAATACAACAGAATAGGAATATTCTTTCGTGGCAGGATTACAACTTTAATCAATTAGTCAATTCAATTCAATTTAGGAAAAACTGTATTAAGCCAGACCAAACCAGCCCAGACTGGGCTACTACTACATGATGCCACAAGCATTACCATGGCAAAATGAGGGACAAGATCAGACCAACATGGGTCTGGACTAAACCACATTAGACAGAGACAATATTAGAACAGATCAGACAAAGAAACTAATGAAACCAGCTCAAAAACGTTCATCATGTCTTCTTACTACTGTAGACGTTTTTTGGTTCTTTGTTCAGACATATAGTGCAAGTGTAGATGTTGCTCTTTACCTTATGCTTGACAGTTTCAGCGATATCACCGGTACGTATCCACGGTACGCCTGGCGGGGCAGTCGGGTCCGTTGGGCTTGCCACGACATGTCGTTTCAGTGTGGGCGTGGCTGGCCCGGCAGATCTGACAGCTCTGCTGGGCGTGCCGCAGGCCTTCTGATGAAGGCGAGCGATATTGGTGAAACTGTCAAGCATAAGGTAAAGAGCAACATCTACACTTGCACTATATGTCTGAACAAAGAACCAAAAAACGTCTACAATGAAACCAGCCCAGGACGAAAAAAGACCTCACGGGGCCTGATAAGATCATTGGAATGGAAATCAGACTAGACACAAACCTAAACTAGACTAGACCCAGTTATAGTAGACTCTGAATTGGACCAGACTAGGCCAACTTACAACAAACCAGACTGGGGGACTGTGAAGCAGACTGGACCATCTCAGACTGAATCAGATAAGGACTTAAACAATGCATACCGATCTAGCTTATACATCTCCTCCATTACTCAGTCACAAATGAACCTGACATGGTCACCCCATATTATCGGTGTGATCTGGTTTGTGCCTGGTTCCCCATAACTAACCAAACAAAGTTCTTTCATGATGTCTGATAATAAAAACATATGTCAGAGAACCTTAAACATATTATTACAATTAGGATACCGTGCAAATGAGAAAAGATGGGGTAAAGCACCAAATTTGCAACAGAACAGTAGTGAAGCCTTACACTCCATATTTTGGTATAAAATAAATAACCAGCTGAATCTTATAGTTATTCATGCCTGATATTGCAAAGGCTAAATGTGTAAAACATTAAAAACCATAAAAGTTGTATCTGTGTTATTATGTGGCAAACTACAAATATATGTTATTAATATGAATATAATGTCCTAATATTGCAATGATGTGAGGATCTGTTAACACTAACTGCTAGAATGACACAAACTAGAGGTTTGAAAATCAAAAAAAGGGGATCAGATGATACTTTAGAACGACATAAATTAAATATGGCCGCTGTGTCCACAAAGCAAACTGATGACATCATTGCATCAGCCATCGTTGTTCAGTTCCCAGCAAACTGAGGATGAAACTAAGCACCACTTCGCTCCGGTTGGCAGCGAGGATCTCTGTTTCCCACGAAGGGGAATACATAGCCCTGGGGGGCCCCTGGTGCTGTGCTAAGGAGCCTCAATGGCCCACTGAGTTCAATCCATACAGACAAACAGTGGATCCATGGGCCTGATTTCTATTGACACGACTGCAGAGAGGATCAATGACACAAGGGGGGGAAAGAGAGGAGAGGGATGAAGAAGAAAAAGATCGGAGGGGACGTACATCAATGGAAAGACAGAAAAATGGGGCAAAGGAAGGAAAAAACTGACTAAAAAGGAGAAGAGAAAGAGTGGGAAAAAAACACATGAAGAAAAACAGGACCGGCAGCTGAAATCAAACACTGAATATCTAACGGAAAAGTCAGTCAACTGAATTCCTCTATCTGATCTCCCCACTTGATTGGTCGGATGGAAAAGGCATCATGGGAAGTGGGGCAACCGGACGGGTCGAAGAGGATTTACTGATAACTCGTAGCGTTTGTTTTAATCTGCTTGGAGGCGCAGACAGGTGGAGCTCAGTTGTACAGTCTCAAAACATAACAGGAGGAGTTTTAGCACCAGAGGAATGTATTTGATGTGTGTGTGCGCGAGTGTGTGAGTGTGAGAGAGAGTGAAAGGGGGGAGATGGTCAGATTGGTTCTGCAAGAGTTACACCAGAAGATGAAAAGACGACAAGAAAGGGAGGAAACATAAAAGGACGGCTAAAAACTGCTGAAAGGAAAAGAAAAAAATCAAACATTTTAAAGTGTAAATCTGCTAAAAATCAACCACAAAAAAAGTTGAGGGAGAAGGGGAAAGAAAGGATAACAATAACATAAAATGAAAGAAAGATTAAAAAAGACAGACAAGAGGCAAAATTAATAAGATAAAGGGGTTAAAAAAAAGGCCAAGACTATATCAAAGGATCAAAATACACAAAGCCAGTCCAGAGCAGACCAAGCTAGACTAACCACACCAGACTGGACCAGATTGAAACAAATAGGTCAAAACAAGACTACAACAAATGACTAGATTTGACCCAGCCTGACAATGCCAAACTATACAGGACCAAAGCCAAAGTCAAAACCACATCAGGCCTGAGGAATCTATGCCACAACCAATCTGTCTAGACCACACAAGAAAAGACCAGACCAGACCGGATAGATCGGACTTGACCAGACCAGACCAGACCAGACCAAAGTAGACCAAAGTAGACCAGGTTCTGATTGGTCTAAAAGGTTTCTGGAGGACATTAGGAAGCTGCGGAGAAGGTTTTGAAAGACTGGTGAGTTTCAGAGAAATGCTACTACGGTTCGGTGGTAGCTTTGGAGGCAATTAAGTCGGTTTTATACTAGGTTCAAACAGCATGAAGTGGATGGTCAGATAGCTTTGAAAACCCCCTCAACTACTCCATTCTAACACTGGATTAGGGGTTTTCTATAGGTTTCTGAAACCTACAACCCTATATTCTCCCCCACTCCAAGCTGTGACCAACCAACTGTGTAGAGGTGAGAAAAATGCTGTGTTTCAGCTTCACTTTGAGCATTTGTTATAGAGCTATTTGTGGCGTGTTTCACATGAGTGCAACACTATGAATGTCTTCCTGGAGAGACTGCGTTAGCCCCATGTGCGTCGTTATCCGCATAGTCAAACAACATCACCACCCCTGTCTATGCTGCAGACTGGAGATTTGTGATGTGTTTGGGCAGAGCATCTTATGAACCAATTCTTAAATTAATGTATTTATTCTGGCACCAGGAAACAGACCTCAGATATCAGGGACAGCTCAGAATCCACCTCCCCCCACCGGCCAATTATACCAAAACTGCAACGAGGACAAGGTCTTTAACTCTTTGTACTCTATGTGGTTCCTCTTTGCTCTTTTGTTCTTTCTCTGAATAACAACTTTCTGTAAGATCCAGTTTCCAACAAGCTTATCTTACTTTCTGCTTCTCTAATGTTAAAGGTTGCAGTGATCCTTATAAGTTACACAATAAATGATTTAACTGTAATTCAGGTATATAACAAGAATCTGAGGAATTTCCTTGAGGGGTGGGGGAGATTTTTTAGCCCGATGATTTATAACAATGTTATGGTTCTGTCGAGGTCTTGGGGGAAGATTTGGAAAGTTTTAGTGGGGTAGTAGCTAGAACTCTGGAGGCCGGAGTTAGTAGGTTGTGGGATATTTCTTAGACTTCCTCTGTGTGCCTGGTAGATTTACTTGAGCTGTTTAGCATCTCTGACTGAGCGTCGTCACGCCGGCTGAAGAGAAAGAATCCAGTGTGATGCGAGAAACAGCGGCTGTCGTCTGAATTATGAATATCTGAGGACTTTTGTCAGCCATTAAAAAATAAAGCGGTGAAAGTTTAATGCGGCGCTTCGTTGATTATTGATGGAGGAACTCCAACACTGACAACTGTGGGAGTGTGATGTATGTGTCTGCTCAGCTTTAAAAACCGTGTGAGCATGCCCCTGTCTCCGTGCGTGTGCATGGACAGTGTGAGAGCGTTGAGACAACCTTTGAAAATCACTTTTTGTAATTTAAAAAAAAAAAGTCTCTTGTCAGTTGGTAGAGGAGGTCTGCAGGTGGGCGCGGCCTGCAAATAATGCCTGAGTCACCTCCAGGGACTTTAAGGACTGCAGCTGCGGAGCCACTGGCTGTACATCTGGGTAACAGTGTGTATTTTAGTGCGCTTCTTTGTGCTTTTTTTGCGTTGTGTACGTGTATGTCAGCACGGCTCTCGCTGTGACAAACCCTCAGCAGCTCTGACGAAGTGTGAGTGTGTGTGTCTGATGTTTGAGCTTTCAACTCGTGATGGGATTTCCTCACTGTGACTCCAATGTGTGTGTTTGCATGTGTGTAAATCTGTTATCTCTCACCATCATATGGAGTGACAGAGAATAATCAACAAAGGCAGAAATCTGTACTATGTGTGTGTGTGTGTGTGTGTGTGTGTGTGTGTGTCTGTGTGTGTGTGTGTGTGTGTGTGTGTGTGTGTGTGTGTGTGTGTTTGTCTCCTTAATCTACTGTGTGCTTTTGCATGTTTGTGCATTTTTGAGTGTGTTAGTCAGTGTGTGTAAACTTGTTTTCATACAGAGCATCACAGTTTCTGGAACTAGTTTGATTCCTGCAGTGTGACTGAAGTTGTATCTTCTACAATTTATCTTGGCAAACGTTTTATTTTTTTTGTGTGTGTGGATGACTTCTAGAATCTTTTTCAAAATCAGTTGAATGTTCATCAGTTGTTGACAGCTAAACCCAACTTGACTGGTCTGCACCTCAACTCCATTCAGCACCAACAAATCCCAGCAGACATCTGGTGGAGAGACTGAAACCAGAAGAGTGGAGCCTCTTATAGAAGCAAACTAATGTCCACGTGAAAACTGTTAGGGTGGTTACATACTTGGCTATGTAGTGTAACTAAGAGAATGGCAACATCACAAAGACTTCATACCTCGATCCCACTGAAAACACACATTTTAAACTATCTGGATGATGAACCTAAACCGACTTGCCAGTTAGAGGCAACATCCACATTGAAATCTTTCTGTTTGAAAGTCATTTTAAAGAGCATCATTTTGGCTATGTTTACGCCATACTACTCTAGCGTTTAAGAACCCCTAAAATGAAGACTTTTGGAAATGCTGTTGACCATGTTTGAGCTTGAAAACACATTTGCGTTCTGATTGGATCCAATAAGTCATTATGTGTCCTTCCCCAATTCATTCCACTATTTTCCATCATGTGACCCTTTTCCAAAAGAAAACAAAAGCATCATCCTTAACCACCAGTGGTTAATTCAACATAGATAATGAAAACTACAGGCATTGTTCACCTTGTTGTCTATGGCAACAGCTGTTGTGCAGTTAAAGTCTGCATTTTAACATGTTAAAACTGCCTAAATGTGTAGGAGTCAAGCTATTATTCTCAAGTCAAGTGGTCATGTGACCTGCATTTTCAGGTGTATGAGTCATTTTCGTTTAAAAATTCAGCGTATTAGTGTGGATGTGGGGTGAAAGGAGCAGGTTCTACTGGTTACGATGAACACCTTTTCTTCTTGCATTTTCCTTAAAGTAAATTAAATACCACAGTCCATTGACTGCAGATCTACTGTGTCAGGACACACAACAGGGCTTTCGTTCCACTCACACAGGGGCCTGTTAGTCACTGGGTTTCCAAACGTAAAACCATACACACACACACGCGCGCACACACAATAATGAGGGTATTTTTGACTGAATGGAATTAAGCTACTTTCTTTCTATAATAAACTTTAACACACACATGCACACACACACACACACACACACACATGCACATTTGTATTTCTACCTTTGTGAGGATCTCCACTGACATAATACACTCACAGCCACCTTACCACAACCGTCACCATCCCAAGTAAAATGCATACAACCCTATTGTAACCTGAGCCAAATCTTAACCCCCCTCAAACGGCTCTTTGAAGCTGTGCCCCAAAATGAAGACTGTCATCACTTTACACAAATGTCCTCACTCCTAAGGTCCAAAAATCAAACCGGTCCTCACAGAGACAGATACAGAAGCCCGCAGACACACACTCTTCCCTGCAGATCTGGCGACTCGGCCTAGTGATCAAAGCCTCAGATTTGCTCCATTGTGTGGATAAACACCCAGCTTTTCAGACACCCAGGAACACACTCGTCCAACACAACAACACAGAATAAAGGACACACACTCGGCCAATTTGGTTCAATCTTCCAAAGCCGCTACTTTGGCTAATTCGCACCGAAGAGGGCTGCTGAAATCCGCGCGTCCAAAGCACTTTGTTACGGTGGTTGTGCACGCCCGGCGGTGGGCCTCCTGAGCGCTCTGCAGCCCTCAGATCATTATAAATCCATTGCAGGCAACGGTGGAGTTCACTGCTAACCTAATTGTCGCAGTGCAAATCTGTTGTGAAGCTTAAGAGTGTTGAAATCTGTTGAAATACGCAATGCAAAGTGAGCCAGAAAAGCCAGTGTAATTCATCTGAGGAGTGTTAAAACATCTTGCAAATGAAAATGGCACAACCTGCCCTTGATGTCATGTTTCCTCGAGGTAATTCAGAGCAGAAAGTGACACCGGAGTGACTGCAGAAAGACAAGCGCGAAAACCTCGGAGGTGATGTGACAAATTCTCATCTTTGCTCTAAAAAGCGGTTTTAATCTCCAATCTGTGTGACTATCTGACCTTTTTGTCAACCCAGCTGAAACTCTGCGGTTTCCTTTGCACCATCAGTGATTCTGTCAAACCTCATTTATGCTCAGCAACTCTGAAAATCTGCTTTTCTGCCTCATCATCTGCTCTAGATTGGGTTTTACTGCCAGCTGCTCTGTATATGAAGTGAAGTTTATGAGAAGAGGGTGACTGTTACTGTAGCTTTACCAGGGTTCAGACTGCAAAACTAACAACTAAGTATCCCAATCTGTACTTTGATTAGTACTCTGTTTAAACAATTTAATGAATTGATGGACAATTATGTAACTGTGACAACTATTTACCAGCAAAAACAACACGCCTGAAATAAAGTCATTAGTACTTCAAAGGCAGGTAAAAACTGAAAGCAAATGGAAACAGATAGTCTGGATGTGTCTAAAGTTCAGAAGTAGAGTTTGTCTGAGATTCCGACAAAAGAAGCATGTAGAGTCGACAGACGGAACTCATTTCATGTAAAGGTATTTATTTACAGATACGTCACCAGCACACTGACAGACATTGCCATCATCAAACAAACCAATGGCAAAAGGATCTGAAGACTTTCCATCACACTCTAGATAATTTATTTGCTGACTGGTCCCAGCTTGGTCCCATTATTCGACACACACAAAAAACATTTTGTGTCTCCACTCTTAAACCGACTTGAATTTGTTTGTTGAAATAAGAATAATAGTTGGTACAGAGTATTTGCAGACTAAATGCATGTAAAAACTGTTTACTCTCATATTCCAAAAATCTACAAATTCTAGATAGCTGCTTTTGTCTTTTCATTTGAACATTGCTTCCCCAAATCTGTACCATTGTACTGCATTAATACAGAGCAACCATGAATCCACCAAGCATTCATAAGAAATTAGACCTCAAGCAAACCTACTGTACGTATGTATTGTAATCTTAAACAGTAACTTGTAAAAAGAAAGATCGCAAAGTAGTTAACACAATGATGTTTGCTTGATATCAATCTTCTCATTTCACAAAGTGTATTTCCAACAACTTTTTCGGTGTCACTGTTTTTTTTCCCCTTCTCCCCGCCAACTTAAGAGGGATGGTGCAGGTCGGGTTAATTGTGTTGAAGTGTGCTGGTTGATGACGCTCACAGAGAGGACGGCCTGTTTGACTAATGAGAGCATCTGTCGAGGCACAGCAGCCTGCAGCACAGACACACAGACACGCTTGCACACGCACACGCACGCACTCACGCACACACACACACACTCACACACCCAGAGCTCGGTGTGTCCCAGGAGGAAGGGAACTCTGTTCTCTCTTCACTCTCATCACAGTCTCTGTCATCTTCAATGTGCCTCCCATCTCGTCTCTATGACGACGCTTCCCCTCTCTTCTACGACTGCTATAGCGACCCTTGCAACATCATCATCATCATCATCATCATCATCATCATCATCATCATCATCATCATCATCATCATCACCACCTCCTTCTGAGACACTAATTGGCCACATATCTGCAGATGTCAAAGGTCAGCGAGTAGCTAGGAGAAGGACCTCCAGGTTAACAAGATGTAATCTGTGATGTTCAAAGTGTGGTTCAGGGACCTGAAGGGGTCCTGAAGTGCTTTCTGCTGCTCCTTAACCTCCTGACCCCCGACGGTACCATAAGCCTGCCCAAACAAGGCTTCAAAGTTAGAAAAATTATTACTTGTCCACACTGAGAATTTCCATTAATATTCTGTATCTGCTTGCTTCAACATGTCACAGAATATGCACATAATTTGTAAAATGTTAAAGCCAAACAATATGCTTTTTAGAGCATATACAGTATATTCTCTTATACAACATTCGATTTTAATTTAATACAAGCATCTTTCCACCAAACGGTTGAAAGTGATAATGTAAATGTTAAAACAAGTCGATACTTCCCAAACATGAGTCAACAAGTTCAGTATTTGTATCAACGGTTTAGATGTCCTGGGCCTGATAATAATTTTGACCTCCACAATATCAAATTTTATTGGCTCAAATTAGCTTATCTTAGCTTAGTGTATATTTCTCCTGATACTGTAAGTAGCTAAAAATGTCAGTGCAGAAATATTAGATATGTCTGATGAAATTTAGAAACAGTCTCTGTAATAGAGTGGATGGAAGATCAATGGGGTAGAGATTATCCTAAAGGACGAGTATGTCAAGACTGTTTTGGAGGTAAAGAGAAAATCAAGAGTGATGAGTATGAAGCTGGAAATAGAATGTGTGATAATGAAAGTTGTAAGCACATGTGGGCCTTGCAAGTTGGGTGAGATGGAAAAAAGAATGTGAGTTGGATGAAATGGTAGAAAGTGTACTTAGTGTAGATTGAAGCAGACTTCAATGGACATGTTATCGAAGGGTGCAAAGGTGCAAGTTGCTGCACAGATGGACTATATGCTATTAAGACTTTGAAAGTGAGTGGAGACTGGAAGGTAGTGATATAAGAGAACGTAGCTAGGCAGCATGGTGGTCTACAGGATGACTGCTGGTGGATGGTGGTGGAATGAGAACGTGAAAGGAAGTATACAAGCAAAAGCTTGGTATTAAAGAAGCGGAATAGTCAGAGAGGTAATGAAAGTCAACAGTATAGGAGTACATGGAAATGAAGTGTAAGGTGAAGAGAGAGGTGGCAATGGTTCAGGACAAGGAGTATGATAAGTTGTATGCATGGTTGGACACTAAGGCAGGAGGAAATAACTTGTACCACAAGACTACGGAGGAACAGAGCAGGGTAGGATGTGCAACTGGTTAATCAGATGAAGACTAAAGATGGAAATGTAATGACAAGAAGATGAGAAGATGGAAGGAGAGCCTTAAAATGAAGAAAACTCTATAGAGAAAAGATATGATGGTGTGAAAATAGTGAATCAAGAAGTGCAATGAATTAGCAAGAATGAAGTGAGGAATGCTATGAGGAGGATAAAGAATGGAAAGGCGGTTATTTCTGGTGACACACCTAGTGAGGCGGGTAGGTGTCCAGGAGAGATGGTGGTGGAGTTTCTCACTAGATTGTTTAACACAATCTCGGAGAGTGAGAGAAATGCCTGAGGAGTGGACAAGTGGTGTACTGGTACTGATTTTCAAGAAATGGTGATGATGTTGAGAACTGTAGTAAGTAGAGAGGTATGAAGTTGATTAACCACAGCGTGAAGTTATGGGAAAAGGGAAGTGGAAGGTAGGTTGGGAAGAGAGGTGATGATTGGCAAGGAGCAATGCAGTTTTGTGGCAGAAAGAACACAGCACATGCAATGTTTGCTTCGAGACGCCTGATGGAGAAGGTCAGAGGGAATTGCATTTTTGTGGATTTAAAGAAAGCACATGGTCGAGTGCAGAGAGATGAGAGAACAATGTGAGATCGGTGCAGGGTTTGTATTGGGGCAGTAAGACGGTGGTGAGGTGTGCAGCAGGAGTGACAGATGGTTTTAAGGTGGAGGTAGGATTACACCAAGCCTTCTCTTGTTTGCAGTGGTGATTGGCAGACTGATGGACAAGATCAGGCAAGAGTCTCTGTGGACTATGATGTCTGCATATGACATTGTGATCCATAGTGAGTGTAGGGAGAAGACTGACAACAGCCTTTGAAAGGTGAAGGTATGAAAGTCAGCAATGCTTCAACGCGACACAAAGCAAACCTAGATGAGTAAAAGGAAAGGTTTACAAGATGGTAGTGAGACCATTTGTGTTGTAAGTGTTGGAGACGGTGCCACTGGCGAAAACACAGGAGGCGGAGATGGAGGTGGCTGAGTTAAAGATTTGCGTTAGTTGAGATGAGGATGGACAGGTTTAGGAATTGGGTTGGACAGTCCAGGGAGGATGTAAGAGAGGCGAGACTGAGTGGGTTTGGACGTGTGGAGAAGAGATAGCTGGCATATTGGGGGAACAATGAAGACGGAGCTTAGAGGCAAGAGGGAAGGACGAAGGCTAAAGTGGAGGTTTATGGATGTAGTGAGAGAGGATATGCAGGTGATTGATGTGACAGAGGAAGATGCAAAGTTTAGGACGAAATGGAAATGGCTGGTCCGCTGTGGTGACCCCTAACGGGAGCAGAGCAAGGGACTCTCTGTTAAAGGGTTTGTCTAATACAGAGCAATGAGAAGCGGATTTTTACACTGTAAAGTTTCCTCTTCAGTGCATGTAACAATTCTTACAGAACCAAATATGAAGGAACTGTTGATGCAAATTATTATTACGAGTCTTCAACCCTCAAATATTGATACTGGTTTTGGTCTCAGGCTTTTATTACTTGTCAAGCTTAATTAATAAGCACAAATTTACACATTTGACTTCATGGACATCTTTGTTTAAAGTGGTTTTTTGCAGAGTTTTCTCGGGCTATAACATCTTTGTTGTTAAACTGAAGTGAAAACCCTGAAAATGACCAAAATTGGACTTATGAGGTTTTTCCACATGACAAACAGCGTTCTCATTATGTCTCACTTGATCTTTCTCTCTGCTCCTGTTGGACTCAACAGCAGAGTGAAGATGACTCACATCAAAGAGACAGTCAAGGAAATGTTAATGCCTGACTCATCTCCACTGATGGCACACTTCATGGTTTGTGTATGTGTGTGTTTGTAGGTAGTCTCTTGCTCTCTTGCCCTGGTGCTCTCATATCTGCTCATCCTCATATAGACACTCAGGACAGACAGTACAAAGGAAGGCTGAAAACACACCCTTTAAGCAAAAGCCCGCTATTCAACTGTTTTTACATAAGTAAGAATGTTAGTAACCAATAAGAAGTAAATAAGCCAGAGTGACTCATCAACTAAGTGCTTTGCGTTAACTGTTTTCTTCTGATTATGCATGGTAACTTTTGGAGAAAAAGGCTGTTGGTTGACAATATATCCTCAGATTTGCAGTATTAAGTTGAAAATGAAATGATAGTCAACAAAGAAAGATGAAAGCCGTTGAGTGCATATCTGCAAATAGATGCTAAACAACAACAAAGAGACAAAATGTCTGCAGTGAGATGCAAAACAACCACAAAGATATGCAAAACATCCAAAAAGAGACACAAAACAACTACAAAGAGACACAGAACTCCCACAAATAGACACAAACATCAACAAAGAGGCACAAAACAACCACAGAGAGACACAAAACAGCCACAAAGAGACACAAACATCAGCAAAGAGACACAAAACAACCACAAAGAGACACAAAACAACCAAATGAAGAGACAAAATTTGCGGAGATGCAAAACAACTACAAAAACATACAAAGCATCAGTAGAGAGACACAAAATGTCTAGATAGATGAAAAAAAAAACCCCACAAAGACATGGACATGGTTCAGTCTGGGTGTCTATTAAAGAGTGATGGGGGGCATTTTGTATGTTTTTGAACAGGGGCCACTAGTGTCATAATCTATACACAAGTACAGGACTCATTTGCTGTTCTTGTTGCTGAACATTTCCAAACTGTCGCTTTGTAAGGCACCTCTGAACTCCAGTTTGTTTGGTGAGTCTTAGTGAAAAGATCCCACGAACACTCCATTGCGTGTCATTTATATTTCAGTTTCTGTACGGGAGACCTTCTCCGCTGTGGATTCAACTTGTGAATCCACTGACTTAAGAACCCGCATATGAACTTCGCTCGACAGCAGCTGTGTGACGTGACTCAGCAGCGTAGCCTCAGCAGACCGACAACGAATGTCAGAGTTGACTTCCTGACTGAGACGGAAAACGCTACCATGACGCGACCATCCGAGCACGTCTTTTATTTCATCAGTGACTCCTGAGCAGCAGGTCAGACAGCACCGTGCAACAAGGAAGACGCTGTTGCATTTCAAACAAGAACACGGGAAGCGGAGAGGACGGCAGGAAGCTGACAGTGGTTTGGAGAGGATGATGGAGAGGAGCTGCTGAGGTGTCTTTGAAATTTCCACTGACAGAAAAGTTTTATCAGCTCTGTCCAAAAGAATCACAACAAAAGAACTTACAGTAAAAATATACTGTTAAAATTAGTATTCATAATAAACCTCAACTCATCTCATCCCATTATCTGCTGCCGATTATCCAGGATCAGGTTGCCAAGAAGAAATGACTCTGTATATTGAGGAAGGAGTTACTCATAGTGACAATTTTAGCAAACTGCTCCCAGCTTGTAGCTTTCTAGCCTCTTGGGTTTCGGTTTTCCTGTCTAGTTCAGTCTCAGTGTTTGCAGTAGCTCCTGCTCAGCACCAAACAGCAGATAGAGATAGTTCAAGACTACCTGGAGAAGATTAACCCTCAGACTGTCAGGAAACAGCAACATTATTCCTAAACTCAGTAATAGGGATAGACCGATTATCCGCCTGGCCGATTATCATGGCGAATATTTGACATTGTCTTATTATCTGTATTGTTACTTTTATTGGCTGATTATTGATCAATTAAATGCGCTACTTCAGGTCTAAGGACTCTGTGATCTCAGAAATGTCTCTCAAGCAGAGACTGCAAAAAACTGCGACAAACCAGGAAATTAGCTACTCTCAAAGTGGCTAAGGCTATGCTAACAGCCAGCGGCTAAGTTAGAAGGCAACCACAGATTAACCTGAAACAGAGTTTGGAAAACAATAATTAATAATGCTTTAAGATATGGACCTTAGTGGGCAATAAAAGCGATAGAACAGTGAAATATTAAGAAAATAGAGAAGAACTGCAGACGTAACTACAGGAGACAAACTGATCAATCTCAGTCAATCCTCATAAACAGAGAATATCTTTAATCACTCCTATTTCTATTTTATATATTCAGTTATATTCACCCTTATTAATGAAGGAGCCTAGTTATGAATGACAGGTTCTCTGTTATCACATGCTGATAAAACATTACATCAAATGTATAACAGTTTCAATTATCGGTTATTTATTTCACTTAATTATCAATAATCAGCATCGGCCCTGAAAACACCAAATCGGTCGATCACTATTCAGTAATCACATTAGAGGTGCCAATCAGTTCAGAGTGGCCTGGACCTGGACATCAAGTCCCTTAGCCCTTGGAGCAGGCCAGAGTGCATCACTTAGGTGGGGGGAAACAGGATCGCAGGTGTTTTTTGTTTTTTTTTACCACAATTCCAGTCTCACAAGGGCAACTATCAGTACCTGCTGGCCACAGCATCCACTTAGAGAGGTCTGCGGGTGTGGCTAGGGGTGATGAGAGCCCAGGAGACCGAAGAAGAGCATGCCCAGGGGGAAATATACAGAAGCCAAAAGGGAGAGTGACAAAGGTGGTGTAGGGGCTCCATTATTGAGGCCATTTCTGAGACATGGATGGAGCATGGGGGTTTGTTCTTGCAACCATACTCTACATTTTTGTTATATGCCCTCGTGGTGGTTAGCATCTAGTGCATTAAAATGAAACTAATTTTATTATAAGTTCCATTTTATCATCACCATAAAACTTTTATCAGAAACACAAACCCAGTGGTATCACATGCCATGAGCAGATGGACGGTAACTGGTCCTGGTTAATTAAACAATGACTTGTAAAAGAGAAGAGGAAAAAAATCCGGAGCTATAATACTTTTTGAGCCGAAAGACGAAGCACATGAGAAAAAGGGACAGACGGAGGCAGAAAACCGCCGAGGAGGAGGACAAATGGAGAAGGAGAGAAGCAGAGTGGGATCAGTCAGAGCGATAAAGATAACACCAGGATGTGACAGAGAGAGCCCAGAGGAAGAGACAGAGGGACTCGGATGACACACGGAGGATCATCTAATGGAGCTCAGCTCAGAGGAGAGACACTGCTCTCGTCCATAATGAAGCCTGAAGGTCCCGAGGACTGTCGGTTAATAGGAAAACTGAAATCCCACAGAAGATAGTCCGTCTGTCAGCGAGACACAGAGGATCAGGGATACTTCATCCACAGGAGCTACAGATCTGCAGTCAGTTCAGGAAACTGTCACGTGAGCACGGATCAGGGCAGAAAGAAGAGTAATCACAGATAAAATCTGAAAGAAATTATATGAATTTTCATGTGATGTGAGTGAAATTGAACAAGTAAAATCTTGATACAGAGGAGAGGAAGATAAAGATGAGAAGGAGGATGAGAAGAACTAGATGGAAACAAGATGAAATGGAGAATACTCGCAGAAAGTAAAAGAAAGGAACAGAGGAAGACATGGACAAGAAGAGGAGAAACTGAAGAAAGTGAACCGAAAACAAATGGGAAAGGGAGGGAAGGGAAGAAGATGGGATTAGGAGAGGAAAGTGGTAACAGAAAGGTATGATAAAATGAAAGGAGAAGTGAGGGTGAGATGAGATTAGAAGTAGAGGAGAGAAGGAATGATAGAGTAGTAAAAATGAAAAGGGTTAGAGGAGGATAGAGGGTCAGAGAGGAGATGAAGGGAGGAGGTGACAGAACAAGACAGTAAAAAGGAGAAGAAAAAGAAATAGAAGAAGCAGAGATGATAGAGGAGTAGATCATGAGAAAGAGATAGTATATTGAGGAGGAGGGAGAAAGATGGGAGTATGAGATGAAGAAAGGAAATAACAGAATGAGGCCTAAAAAGGAGAAAAGGATGGGAGAGAAAAACAAAAGGACAGCAGGAGAAGAGAAGATGACCGACAAAAGGGAGGGTCGGGAGGAGGAGGAGGAGATGACAGGAAGACAAGGAGAGGAGGAGAAGAGGAAAGGAGGAGTGGATGAGAGGGATGGAGGAGGTGAAATGCTAAATGTTGTAAAACCTCCTCCGATCAGAGGAGCAGAGAGGAGAGCCGGCAGGCAAACCAC
>OMNN01052223.1:0-17399 GCA_900302755.1 Chromis chromis
ATTACATCTTCCATCGCTCGACAATCCTCCGTCACACACACACACACACACACACACACACACACACACACACACACGCACACACACACACACCCACACTACTGCCCCATGAATGAGAGCCAAGAGAGAGAGGAACAGGCAGAGGAAAATGTGACAAGGAGAAAAAGAAGAAACAGGAAGCAACACAGGAGAAGAAAGGCTAAAAGTAATGGGAACAGAGAGAACCAGTGACTAATAACGTGCAGGCAGGGAGATGGAAAAATAGAAGTAGCGCTCGAATAACAGCAGGAATATGCTAAGAGAAGAGGAGGACAAAAACACTGCTGAAAAAGGGAGTGAGGGCAAAATTGAATTGTAGATTGAGGGAGCCTCTCCTCCCTCTTTCCCTCCCTCTTTTATTTATCTCATGTGAAACCACGCCTCCCTCCTTTCACTTGTCAGTGCATCTATAACAGTGAGCTGTCTGCACCGGGCTGTGTGGGGGGTGAGACGAGCTCCTCACTCTGCCAGCACAGCGGACCCGATCTGAACGGATCAGACAGGACTGGATGGTACTGGACTGGCCAAACAGGTGTGTGAATTTGTCTTTGTACATGTGTGTGTGTTCGTCACAGACGACAGAGAGCAGCATGTGTATCCCTCAGCATGTGATCGCTGGCTTCTCCGCAGGACTTGCTTCCAGAGTAGCGTATCTAGAAGGTACAGTGCTGGAGCTTTGCCCTAGTTTACACTTGAATGCTCTGATCCATTCTGTTCGCCTCTGAGATTTATGCATGGAGTCGCTAACGGCACTGCTCATCGGGGTAAGAGAGATGAGACCTCTCGCTCATTGGATGCACTGAAGTATCTGGCTTTGAAACAGAGCGGCGTGGAAACAGGCTGTTGTTTATTCGGTGGAACAAGTTGGTAGTTTCTGGGCAGGACGCTGTCGACATGTGCTGCATCTCCATTAGGCTTTTAAGCGACTGTCTTCTAAGTGCTGTTCGTGTTTCTACATATCTTAGATGGATAGTTATTACATCTAAGCTGTGTTGAGAATCTGTAAGAATCCTCTTTATTCAGTGAAACAAGTCGGCACAGCTTTTACAGTTCCTTGGTCTGTCTTGGTGTTGAATCCAATTTGTAATTAGATCTCTTTGTCCTCCTGTTTCACAGTCTGTGGTGTTTTGAAAAATGGAACAGTCATTGTCTCAGCATTGCTTTCTATTTACCCAGCCAAATATAATCCTGACTGTTGCTGAATGGTGTGTGCGGGGGCTTAAAATTCAAGCAAAAACAACAACTGTGAAAATATAACTTTTTCCAAAGGCAAGACCAGTCCAGTTTCAGCTTGATTACCTTGTGGCAACCTTTTTTTTAGAAACTGATTCGGCGTCCACCACCCAGCATTCATTCAGTTGTCGCCATTTCAACAGTTGCAGCCGCTGCCACTCCTATAGAAACCTGCACGGCTTTAGTGTGCAAGCCTAGTCCCAGTTCATGTGCTCACTATCAGTGTTTTGTCAATATCTTTATGGGTCAAAAGGCTGTGTCATCACCAAGTGGTGGCGGTTAAGATCAGTGGAGTGGAGGGGGATGCGAGCGCTGACCTAGAGGCTAAAATATTTATGACAGAGACAGCTGAATGTCCTGTGCTGTTTGTAGCAATATGGGTGGATGGATGAACGAATGCAAAGATGGAGGGATGGATGGAAAGTAAAGAAGCTTCAGAGATCTGTTCTTTAAGCATTCATTATTTATCACAACGCACTCTGCCATGGAAGCTCTAACCCCCACATCAACTGGCCTCTTTTCTCACTGAGATGCCAGTGGACTGAAGGAGGATGCTCCTGCTTAGTCTACCTGTCAGTTAATCCCCAGGCATGTTAAGACTGCAGCTGCGTGCTACACACTCATGAATGCACCCACATGTACCTTTTGATCATGTTTATGTTTACACACACACACACACTAAGCAGTAATTGCCTGCTTACCCTCGCTAATGTAATGAGAAGTGCACTAAAAATCACAGTCACTTATTTAAACTCAAATAATTGCAGACATTCTATGGTTCCACAAAATTAGTGTTCAACCACTATCTACATATGTGCAGCACTCTGTTACCATCAGCCATTTTTTTCTTATTCTTCAGTTGTTCACACACTGTTCCTGAGACACATGAACGCCAGACACACACACACACAAAGACACACACAAAGACACACACAATCAGTGGGAACGACGACCTTGAGACCTGTTGATGTTGTTTGCAGAGGCCGTGTTGTGAATTCATAAGAGGCCATGTGGGACTCCCGGCGAAAATGGGGTGCTTGACATGCCGTTTGTAAAAAATGGCTTGAAAATGTGCAGGAGGGCTGGCGATGCAGTCGGAGGGAGACACCAGCATGAATATGTATTGTATGCTAATGCCGCACGCCGTGGCTGTTGACTCGAGCTGTTGGTGAAAGCAGAGGACACGTTCCCCACGTCTCCACTCTTGGGAGGAAGTGCTATCGACAAACCTATTGTCAGCGTAGCCTCATCCCTGGCCAAGGGGGCAGCGTGGTGACAGGTGGCAGATATCAGTGACAGCGGCCAAGGTGACACCGCTCGACGGTCTCTGCGGGCCCGTAGGCGGCTGGGGCAGCGCCGGTGTCTGCTCGTTTTACCGCCGCCTTGACCTTTTGTGGTTAGACACAGTGAGGTGAGATTAGAGGGTCCTGAAGCTAATGTCACCCATTAACTTCATTCAGCCTGTTAGAGCTACAGCTTCTTCCACCTGCTCCACTTCCTGTCCTCCCACTTGTCCTTCACTGTCTGGAGCCACACCAATTGGTGCATTTTCAATCCATTTGTTTTTATGCGCATTTTGATTTTGCTCATGAACATTTTCCAATTTTACCTGCTTTTTCATCTATCATACCCAAAGCCTGCATGTCATTCTGCCCTAAACCGTAACATAGCTTCTTTCCACTAGAAAGAGCCAGAATGATGGGGGTGGAAGCATTAAAAAATGATAGAAAAAACACACAAAATACCATCTAAGGTGAGAAGAGGCAATTAACCGCAATGTTATATCTGAGTGCTACTGGTGCTTGATTAATTATGTAACGGTGTTATCGTGCTGTTCGAGTACTACGGCTATATTGGAATGAATTCACATACATTTAGGCAATATATTAATTCCCATTTTATTTAGCATAAATTTGAGCTTAATTTCCAGCTCATTACTCATTCACTTACACACAAAGCTTCTTTAGAATACATCAAACGTAGCCTCACAGTAAGTAGCACTCATGTGAATCCCTGTTAATCTGTATGTATGAGCTGCTGTTAACAGGTCCTGCGATGAGGCGGCTTCAGGAGATCAGTGTGTAAATCTCAGTGCTTCTGCTCCTCTCAGCTCTAATGATAGAGAGGCAGAGGGGCTCTTTGACAATACCTCTCAAACACTCCTCTCTGAACACAGCGCAGAGAGCGAAGAGTAGTCTGCCGCTGATAGGAGCAAATAAGGAGAAGTACACGGGTGTGCGTTTGTATGTGCACGTCATGTGTTTGTGCCCGCGTTGTATCAGATCGGCGTGCACAGTGTGTGTACGTGTGATTCCCAGTGTTCATGTGTGGACGGCCATTCGACTGCTGTGTGCGAGTGCAATCAGATTTCAATCTCTTCCCTCTATATGGCTGAGCTGCTGCGGCGGAGGTGCCCCATGGGGAAATGTAATTATACCCTGCTGGCCACAGAGTACGAGCTTCACTGCCCTATCTGTCTCAGGAGAGACAGCGGCTGGAGGCCCCTTCTCACTTGCAATATCAAAAAGCAGAGATGTCACTAAAGCCCAGCTATATCTCTGAATTTTGTATTAAATCCTTGCTCCAATCTCCTCCTCTAATCAGCCTTTAGATCCTGGGGTTATCTGTGGCCTTTTGCTACAGTTTTGTTACAGTTGTGAATAATTTATGACAGAATTAACCGTGGTTGCTAAGAGCAGTGATTGGGAGATTTTGGAACACGGCCAAAATCTGACTCAAGTTCAAAGCCATTTTTCTCAACCTTTTTTTCTGTCTGATAAGCAAAATCTCATCACCATGGATGTAATTATTGCCGTAATTACTTTCATCTGCGTTTTCTCCACCTGGGTCCCTCACATATAGGTCTGAAGGTTTTTTTTTTATCGATCAATCTGTTGTCTATTCCTCTCATCTCTGTCCGTGTTTCTCCCCTTTATGGCCTCGTTTCCTCCACTGCTTGCTTTCGGCTTTGCTCTAACTGAGGTGTGTGCTGAGATGTTGTCCATTAGTAAGGCAAAACAAACAGACACGCCCCACTCCCCTGAATTTAGGCAAACAATCAATGAGAGCACTCAGATAACTGCAGACTAAGTGGCCCATTGATGTTACAATTAAATGAATACAGGATGCAGCGGTGATGGTAGGACACGCTACCCCAAACCAACTAAAATATATTCTGTCCTATTGTGGAATCTGTACATAACCTGCCCCGGCTTTTCAAGCAAAGAAGAGGTTATATGGTAAATAAAAGAAAAGGGGAAACAAAAAAGAAGAGCTATGAAAAATTTAAGACATCAGAAAATGCTGTGAGTTTTAGGTAAAGCACATTCGAGTTTCAGCAAGAGTGAAAAAGATTACTGCAAATACTGGCTGGCAAGTAGAAAATTTTACCCTGCAAATCTTCGCGTGTCACTCATTTCATCACGTTGTATACCTTGTCATGGTAACTTACTAGAAGTGCAGCTGAGCCAGAACACCTCTGTCTTTTCATTTCCCCGATTTGCCACACTCCAACTCTACCTTAATCTTCATTTCTGTGTTCGTCACCCCTCTTTCAATCCCCGCGTTTAGCCTGGCCACAAGTGTAGCTCGCCACCCCTCTGCGCACCCTCACCCCTCCCTCATGCCTCTCCCTGAGGGTGTAGTAGCCATTGTTGTGCCTAATAAGGTTTATGGAATTACAGATCTCTGAAATTGGATTTTTTCACTCCACCACAGCAGCGAAGGCCGGGTATATCGGAGCACAACTAACCTGTGACTGAACTGTTTTTTTCCCGACTGCACCCGCGAGGTGGGCAGATCAAGAGATTGACGTGCCAACCGCTCTGGAGTGAGGCAGACAGGCAGGCAGAGTCCTTGTATCTGTGTGTACCTGACAATTAAATTGATTCTGACTCAGACAGCTTTTTGGCTCCTACGTCTGGATTCTCACTTATTCTCACTCTTACACACTCCTCCTCTCTCTGTCCTCACAACTTTGACTCTGTTTGATCTAATTCTCATCTAATGAATCTTTTGATCTCGCTCGCCTGACACCCAGATTTCTACATCCAAAGTAGTAGCAATTCGTTCTAATCCTTAAAATCTGGCTGCTGGGGAAACAATTGATTCCCAGTGATGTACAAAGATTTTCATTGTCTACCTCAGGCGTTTGTTTAAAGAACTGTGGGATTTCTTCACTCACCTTGACCTCGCCCCCACAAACGCTATACCTCACCACGAATCCAGATCAATTCCACCTTTTTTGTTCAAATGTGATTGAGCATTAACAACAACGGGTGTGGAGGAGTGGTGCGTAGAGGTGAGAAATGAAGTGTAAAAGCATAGGAGACAGTCTAGTGAATTTAACATTGAGATCTTGGCAGGGAAGGTGGTATTCATTAGGAGTGGTGGCTTAGTGAACTCTTAATTGGGGAGCAGACAGGGCTGGGGATAAGGGATCAATAGAGGGAGAGTCGAGGTTCCAGCCCACCAAAATCAATCAGCCTCCTCTCCAACAGGGAAAATGCATCCAATCAAAGAAAACACGTTCTCGGGCAGCTGCTCATTTACCCTCTCGGTCAAACTTCATCAGGAACCACCTGAACAGACAGCTCATTCCAACTTATCTCAGTGAAAAAGAGGACAGAGTCGCAGGATTGTTTTTATTCGTTAACACGGGCATTTAATCGTGCTGCTGGGAAATATCTTTACATTTTTGTTGTAAAACCAGCGAGAACAGGAGATCATTGCTACCAATAAAACCCTCTTATTGAAAGGAGTATTAAATGAACCCCTGGTGTATTTTTACTTCATCGGTAAAAATAGTCACTTTCTCCTCCTCTTCCTCTTCATCTTGCTCTTTGCCTGGGTAATAGCCATCTTTCTGCCCTGTCACTTTTTGATGTATCATCCTCTTATTCACATCAAGGACAAGGCCAGGTGTCGCATTTTCTCTCGGTTGCCACGCTTGTCACACTGCCTTGTCACCCACAGCCTGTTCCAATCCCTCCCTTCTTCCTCCCCCTCTCTGCTTATTTATATTAAATCTGTCACTCCTTTATTTTAGCAAGAGAGAGAGAGAAAGAAAGTAAATCACTTTTGCCATTTGCAGCCTGCTGTGTCTGCTGAACGCTGCAAGTTTATGTGGATGTCATCTTTGGCCGAGTAAAATCCTGTCAAAATAAATGATGTCTCTGCTGTTTTGTGTCGTTCTCACAGCTGAAGTTGCTGCTCCTCATTGTTTCCTTCGCGTTTGAATGCCAGTGTCAGTTATGTGGAAAGCTATCTAGGAATATACCAGGAAAGCCTTGATGAGGTTCTTAGGCTGTTTTTTATTGCTCCAGATGCACATACAGACAGACGGATAGACAGGCACAGGTGTCCAGGCTCACCTCTCTTTGATGCCCATGAGTGGCTGGCAGCGCTGGCTCGGGCAGAGAGCAGCTGGGGTCAGAGACGTGCCTTGGCAATGAGATGACAGTGGGCTTATAAGGTCCTCCAGCGTATTCTTAGCCATGCTGCACATACCAAACGGTTGGATGCATGTGTGCATCACCGCATTGGCGTGTGCAAAACACCTCATCAAAGACTGTATATGAGAGAGATTAAGGTCTAGATTTCACAGGCTGGTTATGGAGATGTCGAAGTTTGTGTGGCTCAGCTCAGATGTTTACATGCTGGACACTGACACCTGTCCAATCAAAACAGGGATCAGACGGCTCCACTCCTGTCAACATGTCTTCACAGGCAGACACAGAACAAGGCCTCGTAGCTTACAAGATCACAACTAGCAGCACTTGGAGACATGGAGATAGTGTTAGATGGCAGCTTGATGGAAGGAGCTGGCTGAAAACAGCTATTTTTCCGTACCTCAGCTGCTTCTGACACCTACTTTAAAGCAGTGTAAGGCTTTACTTCTCTGCCTGACTGAAAGTGAGCAGTGCTTACACAGTATTACAAACATAAACTGATTATTATCACTATTGCTAAAAATGTCCTGGAGGGTGAGAGGTAATTATGTTAAAAATGAGACAGTGTTTACTCTCTGTTTCTAGCACAGGTCTAATTAAGCCCCCTCCTGAACTACTGCGTGCTTCTGCAGGCGTCACATCATCAATCAAATATTGATTATATCTTGTGTGAATACTGACATGACCTGTGTAGTTTTATTTTTATTATCCTCCAGTTTGACACAGTGTTGTGGTCTAAAGCAGATGTGTCACCATCCTTGCGGTATGTATTGAGGGAGGAGTGATGTCTGGCAGTGGCATCAGAACAGTTTATGGCATCTGTTAGGGAGGATAGTGACAAAGCAGGCCCGGATCAAGTATGGATGAACTAGAATGTGTACATGATTCATAATTAAAAAGCTTTTTAAAAAAAACAAGCTGGAATGGCAACGGTATGGGATAGTCGTGCTCTGTTTGAGCTCCCAAATTGAAGTTGCATATGTTCCAAGTATTCATCCACTCTTGACTTTGTGCTTGCTTACAGAACTTGGCAGTCAGACGCTGATTTCTGTGGGAGAGGAGAGAACATCAGAGGCAGCTTGTTTAGAAAGGAAGGTAAGACTGCTCACCTCTCACTATTAAAGTGAAATCTCCGTCTGCTATCTCATTTCTCCCTTTCACACACACATATAGAGGGTTGATGTGCATGTGTGGATGGAGATTTTGTTTTGTTTCTATAGCTACTGGAGATTTCCGAGGTTTTTGGTTTTCTGCGTGTGTTTACTCACAGATGTGGGTCAGTGCATGCAAGGCTGTGTCTCTGTGTTTTGTCATTTAAATCACATCATGTAATTACAGTACCTAACTGAGCACTCCTTCCTTTATATATATCTATCGTTGCACCTCTCTGGGTATCTTTCCTCCATCTGAGCACAAATGAATCAGGGCCTGATTATTGTTCCTGTTACCATGGATTCTACAGATCCCTGAGGAAACAAACAACACAGCGGGCTACAGTTAGTGTCAACACTTTATTTACTGCAGGGGGATATATTCATCACCTCAAAAGCCGACTCATGCATCACGCTGTTTCAGTCAGTCTCAAAATCACATCATCTCATTTGATCTGCATGCCAGTGATTAGGATTTTGTTGTGCACAAATAAGAGGATGGTTATTGTTGGCCCCGCAGAGATGGAATTTGTGATCAAAGAGGCCTGTGGGTGTTGCGGCTCTGTTGTGGCCACAGCAGATGCCCCCTCAGTGGCCATCAGTCCAAGTGGCAGTTCCGAAGAGAAGTGAAATGAAAGATGCAGAGATTGGGGGATGAGGTGGGGCTGTGGGAAATAGTTGTGAGAATTAATGAGGCAGTTACAAAGCTCAGAATTATTAAATCAATAGCTGAAAAATTGCCTTCACCTCCTGTGGCTTTGGGTTGTAAACTAGCTTCATGTCTTTACTAAACAAGTAATGATAGCACTGGCCATGTATTATCCTTTAAATTAGTAGTTAGAGGAAATGTGGTGTTGCCGCTGTCCTGCTGGCTGTTTACCAGTAGCATGCTTGTGCTGCTGCTGTGATCAGAGTCATCCTGTGTGAACAGTTGGATAGCAGCAGAAGAAACAGCTCTCAGCACATGTGGGCATATTATGTGCACAGCTGACTCATTACCATTTGTGAAAACATCAGTATATGGGACTGCAATCAGCTCTCCTTTTGATTAACAAACGAATTGCTACAAAGGGCTCCTAATATAGCTGTGATAGTTTACTGTTTTTTGTGAAGAAAATATGCCTGGTTTGAAGCTTTTATTGACAGAGCATTTGAGGGAGCTGAACTCTCATTTTCCGTCTTGTCTCTGTGACACAAGCAAGAGCAGACAGGTGAATGATGTGCCTTTGGTAAGATATTCTGTTTGAGGGCTGATCTCCACTTCAAAACTGCAGGGTGAGGACAGCATTCACCTCTCCCTTTCTACCTCCTCTTCTTGCTGGCAGATGGAGGCCTTTGGCAGTGTGGGATAAAAACCAAAAGTCTTCAAGAGAAACTCTTCAAAGGCGCAGTTCATGCACTGAGTGAAGACCTCATCAATTCAGTTTTCCTCTTTTAAACCACTGTCCCTTCCACAGAGCTCTGGTTGTTTACTAACAAGAGTTATGTGATGTTTCTCCCCTACTCCTTGCAGCCGGTTGCGTAAGGTGCTTTTGATATCTTGTGAGTGACAAAGGAATATTTTCCCTTAACACTCTGGGAGATTTGCCTGTTTTTGGTGGCAATTTCTCCTTAGGCAGGTTCGTCACATCCTCCCTGTGTTATGTGATAGACGCAGTGGGGCTCTTGGAGCATTTTCCTGACCCTCATTTTCCACATCAGCAAGACGGAAACTGCCAGCTTGCTTCCATGCTCCCATCCTGCCTTCTGCCCACTGATTAAAAGTCAAATATTAAAGTGCTCTGTTGTGAGCTCGGCCTAATTGATTCTTTCCGCCGGGTGCACACAGAATGGGCTGACAGCAGGCGATACCAGGCTTTGTCAACATCGGGCATGCTGCCTGACGCTCAGGACGGCACCCCAATAAAGCCCCCTGTGAGTGTGCCAACCTGCGGCGCCACACACAGTGAGGCCACTCGGCACTCCGGCCAAGCTTTATAGTAACAACACTGTGGCAGCTCATTCTTTTGCTGTGTGTCAGCTCCCATCGGCTAGCTGGGAAGTCGGCTCTCTATTTGTAAGGAAGTGGCTGGCTGTGACGAAAGTGTGTGTCTGTGTGTGTGTGTCTGTGTGTGACTACACTTGAGAAAAAAAGTCTCCTCTGCCCACTTGCATAACCACTCATCTAACTTAAGCAATCTGGGGCGATGGTGCTGAAAGGAGCATTCATCTGACTTCCACAAAAGGCCCCTCTTCTTCTCTTCCCATCCACAGCTTTCCTGCCGTTAAGATAATTGCTTTAATAGCTTTTAATCACAGCTGTGTTTAAAAAGGAGCTTACCAAACACAGGATGACACCAAGTATGTCATCACTGGCCACTCGGAGAAAAACACGGGACAGCTGGTGGAGATTCTGGTTGAAGCCTTGTGTCTTTAGCTTATAGTGTTTTACTCTCCCTTAACTCCGAAGAAGACATAATTAATTGAATCTCTACAGCAGTAAAACAGTGTCCCTCTCTCCTCCTTAAACCAAGGCAGTGTAGTGTTTCTGTCCCTCTCTTGTCTGCTTACCCTATGAATTTACTGGCCAGTTTATGTGCATCATGAATTGACTTTGCTCCCTCATTTATTTTTAATGCTTTTCTACTCCACATGTAGGAGAGTTTAAGAGTGATCTTGGTGCTATATGATGTTCATTAAATGCAGACATTCATCCACAGCTTTCTCATGAATCTGATTGACCTTTTGCTCAGTGTGATCCGCAGTAAAAGGGTATAGATGCCTGTTAATCTCTCCATGGTTGAAAAACTGGGTACGTCTCCTGTGCTGTCTAGTGTCTGGTGCTTTATGTTCCGTCTGAGCTGATAGGAAGGTACGATAGGAAGGTCTGGAGGTGTGTGAGGGTTGAGGTCAAAGAGCTGGCTGACGGTGCAGTAATTACTCTATTAGTGAAACAGGGCCGCGCTCTGTGCTCTGACACAGCACTAATTACAACACAACGTTGATGAACTTGATCAAGGGCCTGCTAATTCATTTTTAATTGAAGAGGAGGGGAAAACAGAGAAACAAGGCCAGACAGAGGGCCAGCAGGTTGCCATCGGGTGTGTGTAGAGAACATTTTGAAGAGGACAAAATCAAAATATGTACCTTTTCCACCCGTCCAATCCAATATTCAGTATTTGAATTTTTTCATGTCACATTTCAGTGTGACCGATCACCCGCGCAGTCGTGGAATGGTCTCCCGGCTGCTTCAGTAGTAAAGGCCACTGAAAAGTAATCACAATGTCCTCTCCTCTGAGCACCGAGCAGGGTTTCATTTCTACCTCCATCCTGTTACTTCTCTGCTGCAGATCCCAGGGGGGGTCCAGAGGCTGAGTGGGGGTCATGATCACAACCACAGGGGGGGCGACAGCTGGCTGCCTTTCTGACAGGAGCCTAATGGAGGGCTAATAGGAGAGAGTCAAGTCCCAGGGACCACTGCTGTGACCTTGACATGAGCCTGTGGAGGCAGGTAAAGAGGAGGAGGGATGGAAAGGTGAAATGCCATTATAGAGGGTGACAGGCAGGTGGTTTAAATATCTCTTTCAATCCTCACTCTTTACCATTTTCTCTCTCTTTACTTGACCTTTGCGTACCTCTGTTGTCCAGTCAGTGACTCCACATTAAACTTCAGTATAAAGGAAAGAGATTTTCTTCCTCTCTCTTCAGACAGAGTGTGTGTGAGTGTGTGTGTGTGGGCGAGTCAGAGAGTCGGGTGTGTATGTGTGTGCGTGTGGCATGTGTCAGAATAAATATTTAAATGCTGTTTTGATTTTTCTTTAAGGTTTACTTTCATGACATTTGTTTTATATTACTATTCTCTTTACTGTGAAAAATGCCTTAAGCATTTTTTCTGCGGAAGTGCTTTTAAAGTATTCTGTTTGGGGGAATAATTATTGAGATTACAGCAGTTTGATCTTTTTTGTTAATGCTGCATATAATAAAACAAATGTGAATTGTTGTTTATTTTAGAAGCAGATTTTGTTTAAATTATTTTCTTTTAGGTTTACTGCTGGTGGTATTTCAAACTTGATCACTCTGGTGACAGATTGAGTCCATTAATGGTTAGATTTTGTTTCAGCTGTTGCAGAACAGCAGAACCAATCCCCAGTGCTCCCAAAGCTTTTATGAGGCTCTGACTCAGACTATGTTTGGCACTAAACAAAATTCTTTTGCCCTTGAATAGTCTAAACGTGACTAATAAAGAAACAGGTTTAATTTTTCTAAAGTTTAGTCAAGTGCAGTCAAGCAGCTCTCCATCATTGCATATTGACTGGACTGAAAATGAGACATATGGATCCAAAGCACCGGGGGCCAGTAATGAGTTCAGTTTAATGGATTGTGAAAATCCCCCAAAACACAATCATAGCCATGTGTTCAACAGAATTATTAATATTTAATATTAACCTTCATTCTGGCATATTTAACGTTACCATTTGTACACATGCATGCATGTGTGTGTTTGTCTATGAGTGTATGTCTTCATTCTCAGTGAGTAATACAGATCAGAGGGAAGTCGGGCCTGCAGGGACAGCCAATAAGCATTATCCACAGTAAAGAGAGAGCCACTACCGCCTGATCAATCTGAGCTCTCATTAAAAGGCTGCCAAGCCCTTTGCAACCCAATACAATATCAATACTGTAGCACCACAGAGAGACCTCCAAAGCCGTTAGGCAAGCCGCTGGCAGCTTAACTGTCATTACCGGGTAGGCAACATGCCAAAGACCCCCTTCATGGGCCACTTAGGCTCCCCCCATGGTCCCAAACACAGGTCAGGACAGACAGATGGGCTGTCTGGGCAGCTGTCCCAGGGACGAGGCAGAGAGAGATGGATACCGACCTGTAGAAGAGGAGACAGCCTGTGCTGTCTCGCAATATGGAGGGATGATATGGGCTGTGTGTGGTGAATGTTTGCAGTTACACACCACTGCGGTCTCACCCGAGGCTCGTTTGTTTGCTATGGGTATTCTCTGTGTTGGTCATTCTGTTACCAGCGCAGATGACTACAAGGACAGTCACACATGTTTGTGTTTAAACTGAACAAAAGACAAAGAGTTCTGTTAAAACACACTCGCTGAACTCTGTAGGTGTTAGAGATTCAAAAAAATCTTGGTTTTGGCATATTGCCCAAGATTCCTGCTGGGAAAACCACACTGAATACACGACACAATAAACACTGAATAGCACACTGTGGTGATTTCTGAGTAGAGCAAATGGGGGGAATATAAGTGGCCATACATAGAAAGCCTCTGTAATTCAGGTCATTGTGTAGAGGTCTCCCCTCTGTGCTCCAGTCTTAACCCCCTGTGTGGTTCCGATAGGGGAGGTAGGGATCACTGTGTGCGTCTCTAAACCCCCAGTAATCCGCTGACAAAAGTGCCAGGAGAAAGCCAGCTAGCAAAGGTGGGGGGGTTAGGACAGAGAATGGGAGGAGTGAAGAAGTAAAGAAGCGGTCGTTGCCTCTCCAAGCCCCAAGGGTGTGCTTAACACCAGATAAGATGGTCCTCACTACACCCACAGACCCCTGCCACCCCTCGGTAAAACATTCCTCTGCTGTGTAGGGCCTCTTTGAGTACTCAAGAGCCATTGTTTATCAGTTGTGTAAAAGATTCCAAAGTCTACAGAAGTGATTACTTCTGCAACAGCTCAACTGTAACTTCCAGCCAGTGTATTGATTTATCTGGGCTGCCTGTAATTTATTCAGCAGGCGGGCGGCAGTTGTTTACTGAAAGTTGAAACCGATATTGTCTGTAATCATCATTAAGTCAGGGCCATTAGGAGCGGTCCCTACTGCAGGTGCTAATTTGATGATGGGAGAGAAATGGCATGTAATTAAAACACAACAGATGACAGCTTAAAACCTACGAGTCCTGTGGAACGAGATCTAATTTTACCAAAATGCGTGCAGCTTACAAACTAGAGGCACACAACATTATTCAGAGTGATAACTGCAATATAGCGAGCAGATAAATATCACTGTGTGCATTCCAGTAATGTTCCTTTCATCAAGCCTTATTAATGTTACTGACATCTTCGTAGATCATGTTTTGAGTGATGTTTGGTTTCTCATTGGTGCTGCAGTTACACAATGTCATACAGAAGTCAGTTGGCTGCTCTGAGGTCTCAGTGAGGTAGTTAGGTCGGTGGAACAATGGGCCCCGGCTGATTTGTCTGTAATCCATTTAGTTGAGATGTGACACACTGTAGGGGGGCTTTGCCTCTGGTCAATAAGTGCCAATAAGAAACAGTCATCACTCAGCGGGCTGCCCTGTCCACCAGCTTGCTCACTTGTTTCAGCTGTCAACCCCTGTGTCAAAGGAGCTGGGGATTGCGCCGCTCTTTCGGACGCATCTCAAATGGCTTTCCCATACAAACCTGAATAGGACAGGAAAGGCAAGGACACTCGCAGACTGCAAAGCAGGCACATTTCCCCTCGACGTCTGAATAAACCCATCTGAAGTGAAAACAGCTACGTATTTACAAAACACCATTGACAGTTGCTCATTCTCTCAATCTTAAACCCGTGGAGGTGGGGCTGGAGGGGGGGTTGAACCCAAGTCGGGGACAATCGGGGCTCTGTTTGTGTTTTCTTTAACACCTCCGTGTTCTCTTTGGGCTCTCATGGAGCGTACCGCAGGGGTGCAGGGGAGGAGGGGTAAATGCCGTGACCCTGCCGTGGACCCTGACTGAAGCCCCCTAAAAAACCTGCAGACCACCACGCTAGCCCTACATGCCACTCGGTTGCTGCTGGAGACGGAGAGCGAGCGCAAAGTGGACGTGTGTGAATGAAAGTGAAAACCGGCCTCTTAAGGGACGAGGACTGAATTCAGCCAGCAAAACATCCCCACTGCAGCAGGTTTTGACGTTGTTATTTGTGGTGTGGCTGCAGTCCAAACTCATTATGGGAAATATCTTCACTGAGTTAGTTTGTTAAACCTTCAGGACACAGAAAGACAGACAGAAGCTGTGTAATGTCCCTCCAGTGCTGCCTGGGCCAAACAATTTGAGAACAATACAACAATATGATGCTGTTCATTTCCTCCAGATTCAGAGATAATTAGCCTAACTGTGGTTCACTCCTTTTATGTCCTCTTGTTGGAGAGAGAAGTTTGAAGTCTGATACGCAGAGTGTGGGTGTGTTTGTGTGTCTGTCTGTCGCTCTGCCTACGTTAGTGTGACTGTGTGTGTACATTTATAGTCAACAGAGCAGACCCGGGGAGTCTGTCAGAGCCCTTTGTTCTCGAGCGAGAACACATCATGACTGGGCCTTTTGTCTGAACTGACACCATCATACAATCTATTTCTTTTCCTACCTCTCTCTCTCTCTCCCTCACTCTCTGTCTACGTCTGTCTCTCTTCCTCACCCTCTTATTTTTTCCACCAAACTATTCACCCAGCATCCCATCACTTTCTCCCTCATGCGTTGAAACCATTTAAAAGATAATGGGCCCTGTGGATTATGGAGTTGCAGAGATGGAGATGTTTTTTTTTTTTTTGCCTGTGTCTGGGTGTGGACTAAGCTCTAACTCTGCAAGGAAGTCTTCCAAAGTATAGCGTGACTACCAGAAAATGACTCCTGAGGACAGTCTCTAAGTGCATGTGTTTGCATTTATAATTCATCAGTTTGTTTGTTTATTACCCTACTTCCGTGTAACTTTCGCTTACACACTACTTCATGAATATTATTTGCCCTATCTGAATTTTAAAATCATGAAGAGGTGCACCACATGGCCATAACTTGAACCCCCCCCACCCAAAAAAAAAAAAAGACACCCAAATGTGATTGTTGAAGGTCTTATTCTAAAATTAACATGCTGGCTTCACAGCTTCCACTCTTCTGTGAAGCCTTCATGAGTTTTTTCAACCATGGCTACACAGAATTTTTCCTATTCAGCTTCAAGAGCATGAGGTCGGCCAGCGATAAGGCTTGGCTCGCAGTACCATGTATCGAGTTATCCTGAAGGTGTTGGATTCAGTTTAGGCCTGTGCTTTATGCAGACCAATCAAGTTCTTCTACAACAAAACAGGAGAACAGCTTATTTATTGGCCTTGCTAAAATATGAATATTGTAAACATTCTTTTATTGCTGGAGAAAAAAACTGAGAGAGTGCGAGAGAAAGATAGAGAGAGATTTCCAGCCAGAACAAGTCACGGCTTCACCCCTTTTCTCAGAGCAACAGACTCACTGCAGGATTAATGATGTGTTAAGCGCTAAAATTACACACATTCATATTTCACTGTCTGAGCAGCACATTCCACTTGGTATTAAAGGTTAGAGGAGAATATTATGTATAAACAAGAAGAAGAACACAAATGTGCAGGAAAACAGTTTAACAGTAACTGCAGAAGGAAATGTTTTACACTTGAGTCACTTCATCGCAGCAAAAATCTCATTTTCTCACTTTAAAGTCTAACCACTGCTCTTTTGTGTCTGCGTATTCAAACAGAAAATTGCTGTGCAGGTTCTGACTGTCATCTTAAAATGTCTGCAGAGTGCTGAGCTTATCGGAACCTGAGGGAAATCTAAATTAAATCTTCCTGGTGAATGGGATCAGCCTCGGCATTATCTCTTGTCATTCTCGACTATTAAAGTTAGTTATTAGGAAGTAAAGGCACATTTGTCAAAAGAATGTGCGGGCGCTATTTTAAACCAAAGAGCAGTTGGAGTGTTATTGAATATGATTTCAGGGTTATCAGCCTGAGAGTTTGGACGGGCCGAGCTGACCTGTTAAAGAATTAATTGTTTTTAGATGTGAGCACAGCAACATTAAAAATTGACAAGCCAGTAGTTTAGTCATCAGCGGGTGAAAAGATGATCTGGGGTGCAGCAGTGCTACATGGATGCTTAAAGCACCAATCAAGGCGAGACTGTCCTCAAGAAATGATAGCATTGCAAGGCTGAGACTGCTTAAAATTCCCCATGTTTACCCTCACTGTCAAAACAGGAACGCTCCTATTACGGTTGGGTGATATGTTTAAATTATTCAAATGACTACCATGAGGGCAACAACTAGCTGATGCTGATATATTCAGACATGTGACCTCTCCCTATAGACTGGCACAGGAATGAGTCCTAAATCCGGAAGTGAGTTAGCTTTGGTTCCTAACTCTAAAAGTCAATGGGGATTTTGAATGGGTTTGTGTTTAGACGCCTGAAATAAGGTCTGTGGTTAACACAAGCTTAAGAGATGTTGACGTTTTGTTCGACGAGATAAACTACGTTAGATAAGACCCCCACTTGTGAATTTTAAAGTTTTTACGCGTACTTAAAACGGCGGTTGCTCACAAGTGGCTAAATGAGACTACAGTGGTTGTCGGGGACATTAGACGTCATCACGCCGAACACAAACCCCGGGTACTCTCTCACTAGTCCGCCTTACAGCCTCTAGTCGTGTTTTTCAGTTAATAAACAATAAACAGTTTTTCAGGTTAATAAACAATTTATTAAGCTACGGTTTCGCTAGCTTGTCAAAAGCGCTGATTAGATCTACGAAGCATAGCGGTCGT
>OMNN01052226.1:0-17666 GCA_900302755.1 Chromis chromis
CTACTGATTTCCAGCATTGTCTTATATACATAACGTAAATACCCTACAGAAAAAAAAAAAATCTGTGAAAACTAAGGCAAAACTATACATCCTTCTCAAAATGCTGAAATACATTGATAAAATATATTAAACTGATGACTTAAAGAACCTTTCTGGTTGATGAATAACCCATCACCTTGCTCCAATCTCTTGCCTGAACTGCCTGAAGACGCCTTTGTTTATAATATCCTGATATTTAGTAGAAAGCTGTTCCACAGTGGGGCTCCTGTATAGATAATGATAAGCACACACAATGAGCAACCTGTAGTGAAGCAAATTACAAAATGTGGTGGAGTGTTATGGTCAACATGACGGATGCAATGCAGTGCAATCGGTGTCCAGAGATCATGTTTCGAGTAGAAACAACACAGGCTCAGAAAATGACCCAGTGTGACTTTTCCGTCTCTCATTAGTGCATAACAGGAATGCCTGTAGGGACACAGCACCTGTTTTTTTTTAGCAGACTCTCATAAGATACCTGCAGCCTTGCTTTGCATATATGTTGACCATGCCAACAATTTAAAATTTTTTTCCTCCCATCGCTCAGGCTCTCTCAGGGGACTCGCTGGCCTATTTGTTTTTTTTTTCACATTCCAGCCCACTTGATTATAATTCTTGTCCTGGCACTTGCTTCCAATTTCTCCACTAACTCACACTGCAGGCAAGCCATCTCTGCGATAGGAAAGTGAGAATTGAAAAATGTTTGGTAGACAACTTTATGGTACACTGACCTGGTGAACTCTCAACAGTGGCTGTTGTGATAATTGAAAAACCTAATGGATTTTCATCTCCACCATCCATGACTGTTGAATCTCAGGGCCACTGCAGCCCCCTCAATCAGACGCATATAGATTAGACTTCTGCATGACATCCTGAGCTTGTCTGTGTGTACACGTGTTTGTGCCTGTATCTGTGTCGGGATTTCATTCTCATGCTCTCTGTGGTTTTTGCTCGTGAGACTGAGTCAGTGAGTGAAGTCAGGCTGGGGGATTGTACAGAATATGACAGGAAACTGATGAAGCAGGGCTGTAAGGATCAGTTGGGAGATCGTTAGACAAGGCTTTCTCACCCCCATTTTATCTGGCACACAGCCTCACAAGCATTTGACATCAAACTGTATTGGAATTCAGAGATGGTGTAGTAGTGACGAAAGATGTGAATGATCAAAAAGGATTTTAAACCGCGAGACAGGCTAGTAAAGTTCATCGAGTTCTTTTTATTTATTTATTTATTTTACGAAAGTGACATCTAAAGTCAGAGTGTGATACAGTTTAACTAGAACATTCTTTCACTGTATTTGACTGTAACACGTGCTCGTTTGTATGCGTTATCTCTAGGAGGGTTTCAGAAAGGCTCTGAAGATGGTTGGGGAGGAGTTCCTCGACCGTCTGGATTTCTACAAGGCTTCCTGGCTGCCCGCTCGGACGGTCGTGGAGGAAGCTGTTAAGCAGAGACATCAGGTACAGGACTGTGTGCAGTTTTATTTTTTGTGTGCAATTTATCAGCAGCTGCAGGTTTCTCACTTGTCATGTTTTTCCTTGTATGAGCTGAATAAAATTTAATGTGTAAATTGTACTTTTTATTAAAAAGAACTGATATACTGCTAACACCAGAAACAAATGCCAAATATAATAATCAGTTGTTCATCCAACATCTCTAAGAGGTGGAGGGTTTCTGCAAATCCTCCTGTTCCTGCTCATGATGACCTGGAAGGTACAGTTAATGGTGAAATTGGTTAGAAGAAGAAGTCAGAAAGGCTTTTAGTTTTAGGCAGCTGCTTTTATTCTTGAAGAACTTGTATTGGCTTTGAAAAAGATTGTTTTTTATCAGAGTTTCAATTTTGATTCTCTGTCACCATTCTGGCATGGAAGGAAGGATAAAAGTTGTTCAGGTTGCCACTGAAATTTCACTTCAGTAGCAAGTGGCTCCATATTTTAGCACTGAAAGACTATAATTGTTTGATTATTCTATTTTTCTTTGCTCTTGTTTTCCAAGAAATCTCAAATTACAGTTTTCCACTCTCTCTTTATGTTTGTCCTTTTATCTTGCACCTTAGTAATTAACTGTAACCCCAATTTAGTAATTTCCTGGTTCCCTTCTCGTTTCCAGATAGATCCCAGTGGGGAGGTGCTGTTGTTCTCCCAGGGTGGGTGTCCCTGGAAGGAGCATTTGTTTGCGCTGGAGAAGGACCTCCAGGTGGAGACGCCCATAAAGTTTGTCCTTTACCCAGACCAGAATGGACAGTGGAGGATCCAGTGTGTCCCAGCTGGGCTCAACACCTTCCAGAACAGGTATTTTTTTTTGTACAAGAAAAGAAGTTTGTTTTTAGGTAAAATTTTGTTGAAGGTCATTGAAATGCCATTTCTGCTCTGTGAGGTACAGATTGTGACCGTGCATGCGGAGGGAGCACCTTGCATGAGTAACCTCGGCAGAAATCAAGCATGCAGTTATTGCAAAGGGTGTTGTGACACTGAATCAGGATTCTTTTAAACATCGGTGGAAAACACAGTGACAGACACATTGTCAGAGTTTTTCATGTGCTGAATTGTGTTGAGCTCTAGTGACAGATACGAATCGTGGTGTAACTTTCATGCTTATTGGACCATTCGACAACTACTCACGGAGGGTTGATGTGATACCTGGTGAGAGAGTAATTCCTTCAAGGATAGAAATACTTGTTTGTAGGAGGAAGACAATGCTTTAGCTAAGGCAGAGGTTTTGTTCTCACATCGCTCTCTAAGGAGCTGAAATGATGTAAACACACGTCAGAGCAGCCACCTGAGCCCTTTTTTCCATGCACACCTCTCTCACTCAGGTGTTTCTTTCTCCTGCTCCTAATGTTAATTACACCCAGTGCTTCAAATACAGCAAACAGATATACAATACATGCAGGTTTGACAATTTAACAGATGTTTTTATTTACAGCCACTTACTTGCATGTGCCAGGGTTTTTATGAATATTAATGAATATGAGATTCATGTGCTATTGAACAGCAGAGTCCCGTTGATTAAATATACATAGTAAACCATTGTCTACTCGCATGTTTCTTGAAATATGAATTGATTTAGGACACTCCAAAATTGAGCGATATCATTGTTTATTGTCTCATTCAATCTATAAATAACAGCACAGAAGAAATTAGAGGTTAGATATGCAAATGTGCAAACACAGGTACTTATTTACTCCAGTTCCCTTACTTAAACAGTCTACAGTATCTGTGAGGCTGGGTACACATTTAGCTCACAATGCTCACAGTTGCAATGCCGAAAAATGCAGCTGTTTTGTATCTATGATATTTCCCATAGCAGTCTGGTGTTAAGCATGCTAACACTTGATAATTAACAGAAAACACTAAGTGTAGCTGAGGCTAACCTTTATGTTTTCTGTTACTTTATTAATTTTTTTCATATTTTTTGTTAATTTATTTTATCCTCCTGAGTGTCTTACCTTTTCTTGCCTTGTGCATCACTTCCTGCTGCTTTTGTTGTGGAGCGTTTCTGCATGTTTTTAGCAATAATGAGGTCTTGAACCCTCAAGCCAAACACTTCAGTGAAAGGTGGCTCATCCGTGCTCATTAAACCATATTAACATTCTTGTCTTGCCTCTCTGTGCTTAATGACAGTGATGACAATACGACGACACTTTGTGTGAATGCATCAAATGATTACCTATCGCCTGTGTTCCATACCTGAGAAGGGGAATTGTTTACCCAGGGAGCCTCTTGCAGTACGACCCATAATGCTGCTCCAATAATGTCATCAGCATGGTGTGTTATTTGTCTGCTGCCCTAAATCACAGAATGTAGCACACATTATCAAGGTATACAATAACAAAAACATCTTCTAGGCTCACCCTGGATCTTCTATACAGATTCTCATCTTTGAGGCTGCTTACTTGTATTGTCCGTAAATAAGTATAATGTATAATTAAGGAAACACATTTTAAGGTTGCTCTTTCTCCAAAGATACAGACAGAAGAGTAGCTATAGAAAATCTTCTCGTACCGAGCATTTTTCCAGCATTGATGTTGCTTCTCTATTTTTTCCATGCTGGATTTGGTTCTCCTTCTCCAAGTTGTTCCGTTTGATATTGATCTCTGCTTTTTAAAGTGGCAGCACCATGTGCGCCTCAGCCTTAGTGACTGAGATGGAAGAGTATCGGTGATGATGTGTACTTTTCAAAGCTGTAAGGATCCCTCTAGGGACGAGTTCTTACATCTAAATACCCAGATTTGTTTAGCTCAAACGCACTATGTCTTATCAGATGTTGTATTTTTATAGCAAAGATCAGTGCAGAACTTATAGCAGTGTCGCTGGTTAAAATGACAGGCTTTTACCAATGGCAGATTATATTAGTTAATTAAAGTTAATTCTGTAACAGCTAAAATTAAAAGCTTATTGTCTGCTTAATGTGCTCTCTGCAGTGGGTGTCTCTGTTCAGGCAAGGATTGTTTATGAGTGAAAAAATGTGTCACTGCAACACTACGGTACAGCCACGAGTGGACTCATATTTTTAGGTAGTAAGTCCATGTTGTGAACCTTAAGTAGGTTACCACTAAAAACTGTAGCACTCAGCTGGCAAAAGGTGATTAGACATTTTTCAGTTGTAGTTATTTTTGCCTTTTATTGCTTGTAAATGTTTTGAGGTAAACCTAATAACACTCAGACTCAATGAGCAGGTTCAACCACAATATGGACATTTGTGAGAAAGAAAGCAGATAATACTTGTAGGGAATGAGGAGGGGAAAAGTCATTTGTGTTGCGTATGTATCAACTCATGAAGTGAGTGAGTCTCAGTTATGAGTTTGTATGTCCATGTGCTCACAGTATGAATCATAGCACATTGATATACACAGTATTTTGCCCTCATCTTCCATCACACTGACGTCACTCTGTCACTCTCTTGCTCACTTCACTTACTCATGTACATGATTAAATTATAATCTGCAATATATGTTTTATGTGATACGTTCAGCAGTACTGTCATTCAGTTCTGTGGCAAGTGAGGAAGTAGACGTTACACAAAATAAAATTAAATCCTATCTTATTGTCTGACATCTTCGGGCTTATTAGTTTTTTGTTTTTTTTTCCCCCCTGGAGCGAAAATTGACTTTTCAATCACATTTTTTGTATGACAGTAATTATTATTACAACTTTTATTTTATTATTTATTCCACCCTCTTCATTTTAAGGAGCTGTTTTCATCTATGTCAAATACAGATTCATCCCGAGGAAAAACGAAATAGGAAATCTAATGGTTTATATAATAGATTTATCCTTAACAGATGTCAAAGATGGGGAGGATAATTTTGTTTACAGCTGTGAGAAGTTATGACATTGTATAATTTTCACTTCCAGCAAAAGAACAATCAGTTCATTTAATCAAATGTAAATGAACTAAGTCTCCTTTTTTAATACTTGAAATGTAGAATAACATCTGACAAATAAATGCACCAAAATGATAAATAACTTAACACAGTTTTTACTCGGTGTTGCATAATGTGTATAGACCACAGAGATAAATGTATTACATTGATGTTACTGCTTCGCAATAAAAGCCAACCTGAGTTTAGCATGTTTCTGGAAAACTGGCAGAATTAGAGAATGTTGGCTAAACATTGGCAGCAGCTAATACGTCTCTCATATCGCATAAAATAAAATCTAAAAAAGCAGAGCCCATGAAAACTACATCACAGAGAGAACCTTATGTAAATACAGTGAATGGCTGTTGCTTAATAACATGCTATTCGTAAGCTTAATCATATATTTAAGGGAAAACATAAGAATTATAAATCTAACAGGCTCATTCTGGTTCTCCACAGGTTGTTTCTGTCTGCTTTGTACATGTGGCATCTGTAGCATGTCTTTCTTTTCTGAAAAACAAATCCTTTGCTTTCCCTGAGACGTCTTCCTTTTATGTTTGAAAGATTTTCTTCGTGTGGAATTGATCTCAGATTTACCTCCATGCTAGAACTGAGACTTCGGTGTCACAGTATATGGTCTCTAAGCTCCCTCACCGTGTTCTTTAAATACCTTGTTACCGTTGACTGTATGTGCCCTTGTGCTTTTATTCTGGGTTTGACAGGTCTCATTATTGATACACTGTGGGTTGCTGGAGAGCAGTAGGGGATCTCCTGAGCACATCATGCCCACAGACACAGGAAGAGGGTGGAATAGCTTTTTGATTCACTCCTGGTCTGACCGGTGGGTGCTCTGTCAGATGCCTTCTATTTTCACCTTATTCCATAAGCTCCTGGCTCTCCCATTAGTGTTTTTTTTTTTCCCTCTCTGTCTCTCTTGCTCTCCCTCTGTTAAGTATTTCTGTCTCTGTCCTGTAATCAACCCCTTCTATTTCATCTCTTTTCCACCATCTTTCTTCCTCTCTTCCCATTAATCCTGTCTTCCTCCTCCTCTTCCTCTCCCTCATCTGTTCTCTCTCCCCAATCTCACCATCTCACCTTTCACACCTTCTGCCCCTCCCTCACCTCATCCCTCTGCTACACTTTTTGTTTTGTTTTTTCCATTCTGCCACAGATTCTCATCAGGTGGCAGCGCTTTCAACTAAAAAGACAGGCACCTGTTTATAGGCGCGGAGCACTTCAAAGATTTAATTTAATGCCAACATGCTGGTTGGTGTGGAGCTACCTGAGAACAATGGCTTGTGAGATGGATAGAAAAACATAGCTCCAGATGGCTCTTTCTCTGGGTGGCCTGTTTCCTCCCAGTAGGCTTGTGCCGACTCTGCAAAAGGGGTGTTGTTATCGCCTGTGTCCCTGCTACTGCACCTGGGCAGAAAAAGGTCTATTTTTATCAGCATCACATTGCTAAGGAAATGTGAGCCGGGAGAAGGAAGAGGGGAGTGGAAACAGTCCTTCTTTAGAGATGTACTGTATAGGATAAGGCTGTAGGTTGACAGCAGCGTGAGCTGAACCAAAAATGTATACGTCGCTTTCAGGAAAGACTCACTGGCTGCTGTCACAGCTTGTGTTGGGGCTGTATCTGATGATTGTTTTCTGATTATGTTATTATCTTTTTTTTTTTTTTTTCCCCCTTCATCTGATTATTTTGATTAATAATTAGGCAAATAAAATGCCAGAAAATACAGATGTCTCCTACAATTACCTCTCACCAGATTCACATGCCTCACAAGCAGCATCACAACAAAAGCAACAAATCTTCACAAATAAGAAATTGTAGTTAGACAATTGAGTATTGCATAATAATTAAAATGATCTGTCCATCATCAAAATAGTAGCTGATTTTTATTTTTTAGTCAATTGACTACCCAGTTATATTAATCATAGATTAAAGGAGGATAAAAAGCTGTCTTGTTTCTAGCATCAGTAGTGAAAAAATGAGAAATGTGGTGAGGAAGGGGATGAAATGGATATAATTCCATGTAATTTTCCTTCAAAAGCGGCAAAATGGTGCTTGTTTTTCTCTTCTCTTCCTCTTGTGATATCAGTTGGCTAAATTACCAGTATGGCCCATGTTGAAAAGAAGAAATCTGTGAAGTGTGTGAAATCTGTAGCTCAGAAATAGTGCCCAAGACTTGTGAGTTGTCAAGCTGCAGGAGGATTCAACACCTCTGCATAGATTCAAGTGGCTTTTGTTATTGTCTTGGAGAGGAAGGCTCACCAGAAGGTTCAAGCTCCTTATATTATCACTAAATACATGCAGGTCTTGAAGATCTCCTGTCTCCAATACCCACTCAAAAGTAATATTTTTTTCTAATGATTCACTAATTCCCGCATTAGAAAAGCTGAAGGGGGAGGAGGGTCTTCTAATTGTGGTTTTATTTTTAGACCGGTCATCTTGAGAATGAGAGCTTCCTGGCCTGTCATAACAACAACAGTCATCCCCCTCCTACTCCTTCCCTCATTACCAGCCCTGTTGACCTTTCCTCGTAGCTTGTTTTCCAGCCATACTGTGCAGCTATCGATTGGTTGATTCTTTAACAGGGATTATAGGCTTGTCATGCTTTCCTCCCCAGGTTGTCCTGTGGTAGTCTTAATGGCGATAAGATTGTGTAGATTTGAGATAATAGCTGGGAGAATAATGACAAGTTGCAGTGAACATGTGCATGGATGCCATTTGACATTTTGGTTTACTTTTTCACAATTACTGATGGCTGACTGTCTCATCACTCTGGATATTGCAGTATAGGATGTTATACAGAATGGCAGTTAATATTCAAAGGGGGAGCAGAATCTCTGAGATATAGACCCTTCAAAATTGAGTACAAGAGAAAACACTTTGCTCACTTCAAACTGCAGCCGTGTTTGACAAACGTGTCACTTTATTTCTCACAAGTTCGACTGTTCACTTCCATAATTCATCAAGCGTGTGACAAAGAGAAAGAGGAGCCTGAGGTTGGCGTGACATTTCCGAGGAAATCTGAAGCTTTTAGTGGATTTAGGCAGTTTTAAAGGCATTCAAAGTCTATTTCAGAAGCAGCAGAAGGGTGAGAGGTTAGCAGTGAAGTGCTGACTAAGTATTAAATCAGAATGAAACATTGCTAAATTTAACAATACCCTGTGGAGAGCAGGGGTCTAACATAATGGAGATAATAACCCCTTCAAGGCAGGAATGACACACATGCACACACTGTAGATAACTGGTATGTGTTTTAAATGATCTGCCAAGCTGTGGACGGACCTGCTACATGCAGTGGGTGGTAAATGAGCTATTCTACATTTTTATGAATTTTCATCCTCTGCATGCTTCATCCAGAGACACGTTGTCGAGGTCAGCTCGTAAACCCTTGCAGAGCCAATCTTTTCCCCACTTTGTAAGATTGCCTGTTGACTCGGCTGCCACAGAATGGCTCTTCAGCCATTGTGCCGATGTGTGATTTTCCACATTACTGGAGAAGAATAAAGCTGATTTTTATGGGCCTATTTGCTATTGCTGATTGTAGTGCTGCTATGTGCACAGTGTACTGCAGTTTACCTTTGATGGCAGCACCTTTACCTCATGTTCTCCTTTCAATGAAATCTGAAAAAAGAGAATAATCAAAGTTTTTGTGCAAAGCTATGCAGAAATAGTGAAAGAAAATAATTGTCATCACATTTATAATGTTTTTATTTTTCTAAGTTTTGTTCTTGATGATGCAACTAACGGTTATTTGCATTATTTGTCATTCTTTTCCCCCCCAATCAATTACATGGGGCTAATATTGGATCACAATTTCCTGAAGCCCAAGGTGATACCTTCACATTGCTTGTTTACTCCAAGTACCAGTGCATAATACAAAGTTATTGAGTTCAGAAACATATTAGATGAAGAAAAGAAGCAAATACTCACATTTGAAAAGCTGGACTAAGCAAATGTTTTTTTTTTTTTTTTTTGCATGAAAATAGATTCAGATGATTGAGCAATAAGCCAACTCGATTAACTTATTGCTCCACCTTTTTTATGTGTTTTCATTATTTCATTTTCACTATTCCTGTGTCCAGCATTGGTTTTAAAAGGGCTGTTTTTCTGCGTGTGCAGACATGTACAGCACAGTGTGTTTTTGCAAAAGCAATGTGTCAACAGGAAATGAGCAACTGACCACATAGTGTCCATCTGTAAGCCAACTTACCCTTATGTGCTCCTGTCCCAGGCTGTCCCTGCCAGAAGAGTGGCGCGGTGTGAGAGATGAAGCGCTGTCAGAGCTCAGCGGGATTAAGGACTGCATCTTCGTCCATGCTAGCGGCTTTATTGGCGGGAACAAGACCCAGGAAGGAGCCCTGGAGATGGCCCGCAGGACCCTGCAGGCCGCCGCCCAGCCCCCTGCTAATGGCAGCAGCTGACTTGTTGGAGAGGATTGCAAATAGCACATTATGTTTTCTGGCCCAGTGTTTAGAGAGAATAGCAAGAATTACAATTTTAGTTTGTTGTTATGCAGCTCATATGTTCCATCCAGGGCTGATGTTGTTCAGTGCCAGAGTGGGGATGATATGGAAATGGAGGCCAAATAACATTGGACCAGCTCCTAAATATCGTCACGCTGACACAGACTCACTCTGGATCATTATGTTGACTCATGTTATTCTTCTTTTCTCTACCTGTTCTCATAAATGTGTATCTATCATGCTTTTCACTTCCAATAAAAGAGCATTTGGATTGCATTCTGGTCTTTTGTAAACATTTCAGTATTGAGATAAATCCAGCGATAAACACACTGTTTTCCCTGTTCTGCTCTCATCTCATGGTTTTCACTCTCAGCCAAGCTAATATGTTGCCGTCTGGCCGACCAACTCCGACACCTTCAAAGCCTGTGAATACCACGGCCTTACCTTTCAAGGGTTGATTTATATAGACACCTGGACAGTGGTTCCTCCTTTCATTTCCAGCACACTGACATCAACTGTAGCACTACAAAGAGATACAGAGGCTACTTCCGCTGGCTCCAAGATCAAAGCGTCAATAATGAGGCCTGATTAATTCTGAGAAATTAAATTTCCAAACGCCACAAAGAGGTGCTCCTTGTGGCAGCCAGTGTCGTGACAAGGTTACCGGCACTGGGACGAGCTATACAGTCAATTTCCCTGTAATGAAGTCAGGGGATGTGCCTTGAATTTTCTCATTAACACTTCAGATTTTCTTTCCACCCTAGCTCTACCTGTTGCTCCTCCCTTATTGCATCCTCCATGAGGCTGACCTTCCGCTGATCTTGCTCTACATAACATATTGCTGTAATTTCAGTGCTGTGCATTTTATTTCCATGCAGTGTCATTGTGCAAATGCCACTGCATTGAAAAAAAAAAGAATTTATGTGTAGTTACTTACAGCTGTTATTGTTGCTCTAATTCATTTCTTTTTCCTCATTTGCCATTTATTGTGCTCAGCGGTGCAGACTGTTAATTCTTAAACAACAAGGTCCTTTCTTTGTCATTGTTTTGCTTCAGTTTTTCTCTTATTTGAAACAGAGAAGAGTAAATACTGCTCAGAAATACAAATGTTAGATGTCTGTAAGTCAATGAGTTTACATAGATAATACACGGCCATAACAATAAAGCACACAGTGTGGCATCTAATCTATATTTGGTCTCAAGTTTCAACTGCTGAGTTATTGTTTCCCTTTTAGCTGAGAGTGCACTGGCTATTTTTAATAGCTTTGGAAAGGTACTCTTCGTCTTGCATCTTCTTTTCCACACTACCTTTCTCTCAGAAGTACACACACATTTTAGTGTTATTACTCTGCTCTCCATTGTGCTGGACTTGAGCCAAGGTCCCAATCCAATCTATACACATTTGTGACAGCATTTTACAGTCACATGGTTCATATTGTAATCTCTGCCAACTATAATGCTGTATTGTGTTGGGGAGATGTGGCAAATAACCCTTTTTCACAGCTTACCTCAGTCGAAAGAATCGGAACACAGCAAAGGTGTATTCATCATGGTGGCGTAATTGGAGGCACTCTGAGAGAAACATCAAATTGAAGGGAGGAAAAGAACCGACTTGTAGCCTAATATTTATTGATTTGAGTTTCCAGTTGCCGCTGTGCCCTTGCATGCACAATTTCAGATCTGTGATCAGGTGCACTTGCCTGATTGCTATGGACTGGAAATCACAGAATGCTGTGACTGTATTTTAAAGTTCAAAGTTTCCTCAAAAGACCGTCCTTGCATTTTTGCTTGACTTTATATATTTTTTTTATTTTAGCCTATGCTCAGGTTTTCAGCACTAAGTCCTTTCCTCCTTTCCTGTCGCCCAAATTACCTACAAAGCAATATTTTTTAATACTTTGTTTTGTCAGCAGGGTCGATTTTCCACGTGTGTTGTAGTTTCTAACAACACAGCGGCAGACCAAACCTTTGTGTTAGTTCTTGGTCGTAAGCATTTTTAGACGACTCCAACCTCGGCAAGTCCCTGTTGACCACACTGTGGAAAAATGGCTGCCTAGCGCCTCAGCAGAACACCTGCCCCCAGCCTGACCTGTTGTTAGTGGATTCGCTCCCAAGAGAATGACAGACTGGTTACAAGAAATGCTTCACTGCTTTTTTATCTCGGTCTCTGCAACTCCATCAGGCATACTCACTAGGACATGTATTTTTTGCTTTTTGTCCTCCGCCTTTCTTTTCATGACACACATAATGGACACAGTCGCAACCATGCACTGTCTTGGAGGAATAGCTTTCTGCCACTGACTGTCACATCTTTTCCACTGCCTCCTTCTGTTTAAAAATGTGTGTAGGGTTCATTCAGTTTTCCCCTTGGAGGGCTACAGTCAAATCAAACAGATGATGCCAAACTACTTCACTTCACTGCAGTTAGATTTTCCAGTAGAGTTCACGTTGTCAACACCGTCATCAGCAAACTGCTCATTGGCACGTACATCTTTTAGAACGGCTTCCTCTGACAACATCCCAGATAGACACAATGTAACCACCTCACTCCTTGGCTCAGCCTTTTTTTTTTCTTCCTGCAAATTGATCTTCGCACCCATCATCATGCTTTTCACTCTCTGTTCAAGGACTGGAAAAATAGACAATGTGCAATACTTTTGTTTTTGGGTGGTGGATTTTTCTCTTTGCCATCACATGCTTTCTCATTATGCTCCCATTTGTCCCTTGTTTTCAATCTGAAAATCCACAAAACTGAGCTTGTCTGCAGCCCTGTCTCCGGCAAACATGGAGACAATCATCCGTCAAGGGCAAAACATTCACAAAAATCCAGCTGTAAAGTGGGACAAAAAAGCATTATACTTGCAGCATTCTGTATTGTATCTGTCAGGAGTGGAAATGTCATAGGTTTTAGCAGGCCGATGGGAGCAAGGCAGGCTGGGGGGGCAGAGGAGGGATATGAGGTGCCATCATGGCTGTCAGACCCATCCTTTCCCCCCTGAGGGCTCTGCTAGATGGGCAGATATTCCTGCTGCTTATGGTAGAAAATCAAAGTGGGAGCAGGGCAGTCGCACTGAGTGCAAACCTCTATGAATAATATTTCGTACGTACATACAATACATACACTGTGTGTGCTGTTTTTGTGTGACTGTCAGATTGTGTTCAAATGCTCTTGTTATTTGTATGGGAATTTAATGTGTGCGAGTCTCAAGGTTGCCTTACATCCTGTCTCAGCTGTGTTGCAAATTCAGGCTTTTGCTTCTATGCCTGTCCAAGTCAATCTTCATTTTCAACTTGATATACTGTGGACTTACACTGTGACAAATGAAGTCTCTTTCTGCTTGACCTCCAATACTAAGCGTGGACCAAACAAGTGATTAGAGGAGGCGCGTCTTCCCTTTAATGTTGTTCTCTTTCAGCTCTATCAGTCAGCACTCCTGCTTATCTAAGGGTGACAGCTGCAAATAATATTTTCCTTAACAGTCCGACACCTATTGCAAGTCCACAGCTTTACCGGTGATATATTTTGCATTTCATGTACTGTATTAAAACGGTTGTTACACACCGACTGATGACAGACTAAAAGAAAAACCGACAGAGTGGGCCACCACGTGCTGCCAGAACACCCTCAGTGTGCCTTAGCATTAATTCTTCAGATGTCTAGAACTCTACTGGAGGGATGAAACACCTTTCTTTCAAAAAATATTCCCTCACTTGATGTTTTGATGACGGTAATAATAATAATGCATTGGTTTTACATAGTGCTTTTCTAGACACTCAAAGACGCTTTACATTGCATTACTCATTCACTCCATACTCGATGGTGGTAAGCTACGTATGTAGCCACAGCTGCCCTGGGGTAGACTGACAGAAGCAAGGCTGCCAATCTGCGCAATCGGCCCCTCTGACCACCACCAACCACTCACTCTCACACTGCATTCACGGTGGTGGACAGCACTGTCTAACACATCACTGAAACATCTTCCATGGGTGCTCAACTGATAAAGATTCTGCCTGCGAAGGCCGCAGTATATAATTCACATAATTTCTATGCTCGTCAAACCATTCAGCGACCCTTTGTGCCCTGTAGATGAGGGCATTGTGATTCTTGAAGAGACCACTCAAGCCATGCCCAGGTAGAAAGGTTTCATCATGGGATAAAGGTGATCACTCAGAACAACATTGTATTGATTTCTGACCCTTCCCTCCTTGGTGACAAGTGGACTCAAACCTGCAAATTGTCCCCCAAGCCGCCAGACGACCCTGGATGTATAGAGTCAAGCATTCAGTCCTGTACTGTTCTTACGTATGCCACACGTGTACTCACCACTTGTAAGAATATGATGAAGGATGACCTACTTTTTTCCACATCTCTGTAGACCAGTGCAGATGGTTTTTGCACCACTGAAACGTGCATTCATCTTTATAATGAAGGGTTTATGCATTGTCATTGCACTGTGTGATTTTTCCATACATATTGGAGCCATGCAAAGAGCATTAATGTCAAACAATGTGGACTGTCAGCTACAATATAATAGATTTAAATGCAGATGTCACTTAACCAGTTGTGCAGTCTTTAAAACTGAAGCTCCTGCCATCCATGCCCTATTGCGATGAATATTTTTCCAAAGTCATTTACATCTTTTCCTCTTCCCATCTTAATATAAAAACCAGAAGTGACCAGGCCTGCTCAGTATTTTTAATCATGCCACAGAGCTCCTCTTCCTCTTATTTCTCCACGCATGTATTTTTTTTTTTATTTGTCACCCACCTGTGCATTTTTGCTTTGTCTGTCCTCTGAAATATCTATGTATACCTGTGTTCCTGGCTGGGATTCAATCCAATTTTGCAGGAACAAATGATTGTGAGAATTAAATTACCACCCAGAGGTAATTAGTTCATGGAGGTAAGCAGTGTCTTCTCAGAAATCCGGGATTGATGCCATCTATAGTGAGGGCAAGAACAAGTAATGGCGGGGACACACTTCCTCCCGTGTTTGTGTTTGGTCTCTTTCTCTCACACACATCCAGAGAGAGGGAGGGAGGGAGAGGGAGAGAGTTTGCCCCACATCTTCATCGCTATAACTACCCTCCACTGGTGGAGACAGTCAGTGATGGAGCTGTCTGCAGGCGACAAACCACGGAGCCGCAGCTGATTCTCTTCAGAGTTCGTTTTTTTTTGCAAAGATCCATCGACACTGAAGCAGGAGATGATGACCAGTTTTCCTTCGGGGGAAAATCCAAAGTAAAACTACAAACGGAGTCTAAAAAAAACCCATCCTCATCCGCCGTATGGACCCAAACTTCTCAAGAAACCATTTTACAGGTAAGTTATTTTACTTTATATTTCCATAAATCCATTAATTTGTGCCAGTATTTAAAATCTAACTAATATATTGATCATATCGTTGTTGTAGTCTGCTGAAGTCGTTAATTTCTTCCTTTAATTTGGATCAACTTTAATCAAACCGGGCGAGCAGAGAAGGAAAAATCTTTAACTAACTTCATTTTTATTAATCAGAAGTTGCAAAAGGATGCAGAAAACAGACGCTTGCTTGCAAGAAACAAAACACGCTGTTATCTGGTTACCTTTGAATAGTCCTGTTGACCTGTTCCCACCAGGTTAATGTGATTTAAAGTCTAAATGTAATTTCACCGGAAATGCCATGACCTCAGTGCAGGTTAATCTCATAAAATCAAGGTTTGATACAGGAGATGAACTCAGAGAGCAGGGAGTGTCTCTTTTATTTTTTAAATTTGCTTTACTGTATATTAAATAAAGGGAGGAGTATTGGGAATAAATAAGTGCAATCAGCAGCTGTAATCCCAGGACCAGCTGTATTTGCTTTGAGAGTCTCTCTCCATCCCTCTTTCAACCTCTCTCCATCCCATTCTTATTCATGCAGCTGATGATTATTTTGCTTAATTGGGGCTTTGCATGCATCTACGTTCACTATGTTAATAACGGACAGTGAATGAGTGGTGAGCCAAATCCTCGCCTCAGTTTAGAGAACCACCCGATGGACATCACAGGGCTGTCACTCAGTCACCTTTAGGCATATCAAGCAAATCTAGGCCACTCTTGGTCTGGGGTTGAAGGCTTCCCTGCATGTTGTCTGTGCAGCCGAATGGTCACACATGTCAATTTAAAAAAAAAAAAAACAGGCAGAAAGCCAAAAGTGCTTGACATTTAAGAGGATGGTCTTTTAATCAAATTCAAGCAGCGTTTTGTGATTTCTGCCTCGAAACAAGAACATTTTACTGCTACACTTGTCTGAGCAAAACAACAATGTTCTGAAAACACCTGATTGGATTGTCTGAACAAGCGTCTATGACACCATTTACAGACCCACATAGGGAAAAAATAAGTCAAGACAAGCAGAAGAGACTCCGCGACTCTGAAATAGCTTAACACACATGACACATGTAATGTATTCTCCAGTGATGTTTGCTCATGTGATGCAGAGTCTAGCCCCGTTGCTTTTTTTTTTTTATAAACTTTTGCCTCCTAACTGCAGGAGGAGTGAGCAGAAGCTCACACCCAGACTACCGCTGGGTTATTTTTTCCAGCTCTGTCACTTATTGACACTGTGGGACTCAGACAAGATTGATGTTCCTGCCGTTAATAGTGTAGCAGGCAATGCTTGGGCTATCGATCCCACCCTTTTCTAACCTTCATCCCTACAATGCACAGCCCCCCCTGCTTCACCCTTGGTATATGATTAAGGGGCTAAGCCATCATGGGAAAATAAATAGAGAGATAAATGAGATGAACACGTATTGATGAGTGTAATATGATGCTTTTCTTCTGCTCTTGAATTCGGGCCGCAGGAGGGACACAACAGGAAAGAGGCAGGGAGGAGTTCAGATAATCTTGTCTAATGATTTATGTCCTTTTAATGCAGGGTTTTTTTCAACCTTATTAGATCACTTAAAGTATCATTACTGCTGCTTCGACTGTGATTCATGAGGGAATCACCGCAATAAAATATGCTGATGCCTCTTCTAAAAGTCCATTTTCAATTCAGAGTTATTAACAAGCAGCACCACCAAATCTGAATTAGTTACCGTGGAATGTGCAGAAATTGTCCTCACATGTTTTGCCACATTTGTGTTACAGTGTCTTTGCATACAGAAGCGTTTTTATCGGATAAACTGCGTTAAGCTCATTTCATTGTCTGTCTCTGTGCCCACTGACCTTTTTTTCTCCTCTTCTAAAACATGATTATCTCCCCTGTGAGCATTCATTTTGATTGCATGTGTTTGAAGGTTTAGTAGAGAGAGAGAGAGAGAGAGAGAGAGAGGGAGTCATCTTTTCCAGACTGACCCTTTTTCCTTTCAATCTGTCAGATTCTCCTGCTGCGACCATGTGCATCTGATTGGGACCTGGTGTGTGTCAGGGGGCTATGGTGAGGCGATGTGCACAGGATGGTGTGAGGACAGATGTACCAGCATCAGTGGAGGGAGAGGTAAAGGACTGGATCTTCATTCATGGCTGTGCGTTTCGCTTTTGTTCTCAGCTCTGTGGGGTCAAGCGTCCCTGCAGTGCCCAGACAGCTGCCACTGTGCCTGGGACACAGCCACAGTGCTGTGCTCGGATGCCGGGCTGCGGGAGATCCCAGAGGGGATCCCGCCGGAAACTGTCTCCCTCCACCTGGAACGCAACTACATCCGGAACATCCCCGAGAGTGCCTTCAGAGACCTGGTCCACCTGCGGGACCTGTACCTGTCCCACAACCGCATCGACTCGCTCGCCTCAGGGGCCCTGCGGCACCTGGGCCCCGAGCTGCGCC